>JABUQX010058499.1:0-27500 GCA_015478945.1 Trachelipus rathkii
CGGTGTACTTCAGTTCAGTTGGAATTTAGGTGTTTAACCGTTTCCGCATTTATCGTGAAACACTTTCACTTTTCTGCGTATTTGGATGGAAAAACTTTTTGTCTAACAACAAGTGGAGTGGTAAGGGATTGGCAACATGCTTGATGCTGCAACAGAAGAACTAGAAATAAATCCCTCATTTTTACCCATCTTAATATCCTTTCCAGAGCCTTTGGTTGCATTGAGTGACACTGTTGTCAGATATCTCTCTACAGATCAGGTGTGGCTACAGGATAGCTCAGGCCATAAGGACAGGTGCTTCCAACTGATCTGGCATTGTTAGAAATTGGTCATAAGCCACTACCTCTCGGTGGTTAACAACTGCAAATAGGATTTATCTGCGCATAACGGGACTTTCAAAACATGGCTTTCCAAAGAGCAACAAGTTGACGACATTCACAGCTTCTTGTGAATACATTGTTGGTGTTTACTATCCCTGCTGGTTTACAATCAAATCAGGATTCTCTTGGGTGGAAGGACCTCGCCACATTCTTTATCAATTGAAGCTCCTAAAATCTCTGTGGAATACATTGTTGGTGTTTACTATCCCTGCTGGTTTACAATCAAATCGGGATTCTCTTGGGTGGAAGGACCTCGCCACATTCTTTATCAATTGAAGTTCCTAAAATCTCAGAAGTAGCAGGTATTGTTTTGCCAACAATCCAACGTTCATTGTGGTTCGCATTTAGTGAAATGATGCTTCAGACACTTTTATGCTCGGAAGACCAAGAGGAAAAGCAGGGTTCAGAAGATAATTGAATTAAGGAATGAAGATGATGATGCACCAGAGGAACTATCTGTTCGGCACGGAGACTCTTTTCCTGCAGTAAATCAGAAATGCCTCACGGCTTCCCTTTTGGAACTGATAGACTGGTCAGAAAAATGTATATGAACCTCCACATACTACTTTAAACTCAAAATATCAGAAATAGAAAGGTTTGTTGAAGAGCCAACGCAAGTTCAAAGTGGCCATGTCATGGACAGTCCATAGAGAGATTAGTATTGAAACAATTAACGGAGGCTCTCAGCAAAGTGTATACTCATGAGAAACGTGAAGGATTCATTAGAGGCCAGGAAGGAAAGAAGAAGAATGATGTCTAGGAATGAATCGAAACAAGATTTGATGAATATTGTTGGTTGAGAAGCTTTTTACATTTTACAAAAAGTGTTTTCAGTGTTTGATAATAGAGGGCAAAATATAAATAAAATTGTTTTTTGAGTTCATTAAACCACTTTTTGAGCAATTTTCTTGAGTTTATATTAAGTTATTTTTGCTGAAATTTCAATATACATTATAATGCAAGCGCAAATTTACGAAGGTAAGTGTTTATGAATAGAAAAAAATATCCTTTTAAATTAGGATATTTTACATCAAAGGCACATATTTTGGACCCCCTCACTCACAAAAAACGCAAATTTTTATTTTGCCCTCAAATTGACACGCCCTAATATGTTAGACTTTGATAAGTTCACTTGGCCGAAATTGCATTGACATCTCATTCACCTTCAAAGGAATCACACCAAGGAACCTCTTCGAAAAAACTGAAAGAGACAGTCATCAAAGGGCAATGATAATTCAAATTTGCAATCTGTGAAAGAGGAGATGAGTTCTACGAAAACATGGAGAGCTGCTGCCCACAGAAGAGAATCCTTTCATGTGGTGGCATGAGAAATGGGCCAAGGTTTCCATTGTTATCAGTGCTTGCAAGCAAATATTTATCAGTCCCTCCCTCTCAGTCGAGAGCGAGCGTATTATTATTTTTAGTGTAGAGTGGGAATGTAAGCATCCCAAAGAGAACAGGCTCTCGCCAGACTAGTGAAAGTTTAATGTTTTTGCATCACAATTTGATGATTTGAAAATGATATATATCTCTTTGAACTGGCAAGCGCCATTGTTATTATGTCATGTTCGAATAATAGCGTTTTATTTTGTCTTTTCAGCGTACAGATTAATTGAGTCTCTTTTTTTCATTATTTTTATTTCTTTATGTTAGCTAGTTAAAAAATCTTCTTTTTAATTGTAATCATGTTAAAAACATAAAAAGCTAGGGTAAACTTTGTTTGAAACACTTTGGAAAATGGAAGTAAATATTTTTTGAATAAGCATAACCCTTCATAAAAGTTATTTAAATTATATTTGCATTTATTATTCATAAAGATACTATTTTAATTTAAGATTGCTAATTTTAATTTATAAAATAAATAAGTTTAAAAATATCATAGGCTGTCCACAATGACAAATGACTAGCTCAGGTTCTTTTGGGGAATGCAAATCCTGAGTTGCCTATCAATATACAAATGTACGTGTGTGTTTGTGTGTTTGTTCCTTATTAATTAAAGTATCGGTATCGGTATCGGCACCTAAAAAGAATAGAGTATCATTATCGGCCTCTTTTCTGGTGTCGGTACATCCCTAGTATACCATGTCTACTAAAAGAAAAACTATGCCGGGTTACAAGCACCCTACACAAAGCTTTAATAAGGGTGTGTTATAGTCATAACATCCTTCAGTTTAACCTTAATAACTACTGTAACACAAAAAATCCTCCCATTTTGTCTTAGTGAAAATATAATATGTGGTACCCAGTAAATCCCATACCCTATACAATCTTTGCTTGTAATGTTGCAATAAGTCGTCACTCAACAACTTCCTGTGGCAAACCATTCCAAAAATTAACGACCCTATTACTGAATAAATGCTTTCTTATATCAAGATGGAATGCCTTCTTAATTTTCTTACTGTGCTCCCTGGTCTCCCGCCCGTGGTCTACTATGAAGAATTAATTGGCCTCCGTATTATCAATAGATATAAATATCTTGTAGACGTATCTTGTCCCCTCTGAGATCGCTTTTCTACAGAAAACATTCCTAACTCCTTCAGCCTCTTCTCATAGCTCTTACCCTCAAACCCAGAAATACTCCTTGTTGCTCTACGTTCCATTCTTTCTAGCATATCTATGTCTTTCCTTAAATAAGGAGTCCAAACTTGTGTTCAATACTCTAATACTGGTCTAACATAGCTATTATACAGTTTACTTATAACTGCCTTGCTCTTGTAAACGACATTGCTATTTATTATACCTAGCATCATATTAGCTTTATTCCTTGCTTCTAAACACTTATTAGCTACTTTCAAATTACTGCCTATAATCACACCTAAATCTTTTTCTTGGTCCAGAGACTCAAGCCGATCCCCATTCATATCGTAGTTAAAACTTTTATTTGACTAACCTAGGTGAAGAACCTTACACTTTTTACTATTAAAATTCATTTGCCACTATATCATGCTGCGACCCAAAAAGTTTATCAAGAATCATTCGAATCGGCTATTGTTCCTTACTGGGGTAGCCACTTTGGTGGTATCGTGCACAGCCGCCAGCGCCACATTTTAGGAAGATCCCTGGGTCCTAAATGTTTATACCATGATACCCAGACAATAAGTGGCCCCTGCACTGAACCCTGTGGGACACCACTCTTCACTATTTCCCGTGATGACTTATTGCCATTTAGTTGTACACACTGTTTTCTATTCCACAATCACTTAATCCAACCATGTACCGCTCCATCATACCACATTGCAATAACTTTTTTTCATCAGCCTTATCAGAACCAGCTTTGCTGGTCTAAATATATATCAACTGGATGCAGTCAGTAGTGTATTCCATAAATTCTAAAGGTTTGTCTGATATGACCTATCCCTTTCTAAAACCATGCTGGGAGTCATTACAATACCATGTTTATCTTCCACAAACCTCTATATGACCTTTCAGTAACTTTTCCAAAACTTTTAAATTTAGAGAAATTATACTAAGAGGTATACAATTTCCGAATCTTCCTCACTATCTTTTTTATAAAGACACAACATGTGCTGTTTGTTTTCCAGTCGTCTGGTACCACACCAAATGTTATAGGTCACTTAAAAATCATATACAGAGTACTTGCAATAACAGTGATTCTAGCTCTCCTGCAGAATTCTGCCATATATATACCATCAGGACCTGCAGCTTTACTATTGTCAATATGATCCAGTAAATATTTAATTTCTTTTACCTCAACTTCAAATTCCGTAAGTCTATTTATTACATGCATACCAGAATTATTAGCCTCCATACTATTATCCAATCTTTCCTCAGCAAACATTGACACAAAATAAGCATTGAAAATGTTGACCAACTTTTTATCCAAACTCACTAAATTTTCATCAGTTTTAATTGGACCAATTGTACAATTCTTTTTTAAATTTATAAAAGCTAAAAAGCTTCTCTACTTCTTTGTATTACTATTCCTTGCTAAATTAATTTCTACCTCTCTCTTTGCCTTTCTTATTGACTGGTTAAGTTCATTTCTACTTTTTCCTATTATTTTCTGAATCGTCCTCCCTATTACTACTTTTGAATATTTTAAAACTATTACGCATTTTATTGATTTTCTTTTATCTCTCTATTCCACCTAAAAGGTTTTCTCTTCACTACCCTAATGCGTTTATCTTTTAAACATACTGACTGAATATTAACCAAAAATTGCTTAAAATGTTCCTACATGATAAAAGTTTTTGGCCTTTAAACTCTTTATCTCAGTCAATTATACTAAGCATGTTTCCAAATTTGGTAAAATCACCATTTCGCAAATCTAAGATCTTTTCCTTATTAACGTCTTCGATTTGGGCCCAGATATTACATTCATGTTAAATCTAATTATATTATGGTCACTAATACCTAAATTCTCCCAACTTCTAACCTCATCCACCATCCACTTTCATCGGTGGTTAATAAGTCCCACAACAGTCCATCGTGTCTAGTAGGTTCATGGACTATCTGGCTCAAATAGTTGTCTGGTATATACAATATATAAATACAGAACTTCTATGGTCCATATTAGACAAGGAATCTTATTGAATGGCAGGAAAATTAAATCACCTGTGACTATACCTTTTTCTTTATTGCTTGTGGCATGCTGTCTCGATTTCTTTCTACATTTCCACGTCTGGTAGTATTTGTACAGGAGGCCCCCTATAAATTCCCCTATTTTTGGCATGATTTATTGTTCAAGAGGATATCTATCCACACAGATTCCCCATCATGATTAGTTTTAATGTCGATCATTAACACAGATTGAATATTGCTTTTAACATTACGTGCCACACCACCACCCTTCTTTCCTTTACGCTGGTATAAATAAAGTGAATATCCGTCTATTTTATATTCAAATGAAAGGAATCTACTCTTCTTTGACAACCACATCACTTTAGTTATGCACACTTAATGTCTAGATTCTCCTTTATGGTATGGCTAATCAGCTTTTTTTTTATTTTTAAGGCTATGAGCATTTGTGTAGAAGCATTTGAAATTCTAAATGCTGTTCTTGTATTGCTATCATCTTTATTTGAGCCTGTAACAAAAGTTATATTTATCTCGAAGAATATTTCGGATTACCATTGCTATATTCTTATATGTAGATTTAGCCCATCACCCTACTTTGAGTTTTGTAGAAGTCTCCAAACTGGCACAAAAAGCTCAACACCTTTGGAACTCGAGTGAACTCCGTCTTCTGCAAAAAGATCTTGTCCAGAAATTCTCTCTCAAATCCAAAACCTAATATTTTCACGGAAGTAGCTTGTTTCTGTCTGCCTCAATTTCACACCTAAGCCCTACTTCCCCATTCTGACCTGCACCCTAGCCTCTGTAAAATCCCGAAAATCATGCTCCTTCTTCCACTAGCTTTCATATTTTGAATCAACCTCATATAATCTGCTATTAATTCTTCTGACCTCTATGTCCTATATCATTTGTACCCACACGCACAATCACATTTGAATCGACATTTTGTAAACTCAATCTCTCTGTCTATCCTATCCACATTATCACTCACTTCTGGCACCTGGATAACATACTCTCATTCGTTTTTCTTCCTATCTGTATTATTTTTAGAGAAGGTCCTATCTAGGTATTGTACCATAGTCTCCCGACTTAGCAATGCCTCAGCCTTCCCTTTAGAAAACTCAACATTACCATTTGCCCTCTCTGTCATCTATAATCCATTGTAACAATAATAATAATAATATAAGCTAAAGGTATCAATTGCTTCAAGATTTTCTTAAGGACTATGCTATAATAGAATAGATAAACTACTCTTTAAACTTTTAATCTAATATTTCACCTGGCCACTTCAGGCATCATCAGAGAAGAGTTATAAACGAAATTAACAATTGATAAAAAAATGTTATTTAAATATAAATATATGAAGTAACAAATTAAAATATTAATAACTTTCGTTAAATCTAAAATCCTAGAATAATAATTATATCAATAGGGAGATTCCACCGTCAAACTCCAATGTTCAAAAAATTTCCCATTTCGTACTTTATATTAATAACTGGTTTGTGCTTAATAATAATAATGATGATTCTCAATTCAATTCTCAAAATTTTATTCAACTTATGAATAATTACATTTATAGGTTTTTACAATATTTAAAGTAGGTCCTCTACTAAATACATCTATTTAAATAAGAAAACTGTCGACTACTCTGAAAGGGAGGCTGCTGGGGGAAACGCAGTAGTTTCCTTCGAGCCCCCAAAAATTAATGTACATGAAATTTTGATACTTCCCAAACCTAATATTAAAAATAATAATAATAATAATAATAATAATAATAATAATAATAATAATAATAAAATTAATAATAATAATAATAATAATAATAACAATAATAATATTAATAATAATAATAATATAATAAAAATAAAAATAATAATAATAATAATAATAATAATAATAATAATAATAATAATAATAATAATAATAATAATAATAATAATAATAATAATAATAATAATAATAATAATAGCAGCATTTATATCAATTAATCTGTCATCTGTTAACCTACCCTAGCCATTTAGGGTCCCCTTCAGTGACGCTCTTCTACACTTATGACAATTTCAAAAAATATTTTATTTCATGTTGTCAACTTTCAGTGTATGGGGCTTTTACTATTTTTGAAGACCTTAGGGCAATAGGGTTTTTCTTATTTAAAACTTGGGTTCTATCTCTTAAGTTGCATGTTTTTTTCGTAATAAAGTAGATGTCAAATGTTTCTTCAGTTAAACTAGATTGTACTACAACAATCTAGCAGCTGATATCTTTTTCACTACCCCAGTTGCTTTCTCTGTATAGAGGCATTGATCTCCCTTGTGTGAAATATGTATCACATATCAGAGGTGGTTCCACACATACTGCTCTCCTTGATAAGAAGTGTAGGGCTTTTCGACCTGTCACCTCTCCAACTCTCGCTGATTCTCCAATCTCTTTCTACCCGTCGAACTATTGAGTCACTCTCCCTATAATATCATTGTTACAATGGACGCTGCTTTTCTGAATATTTCATATTTATATTCCCGTCCAATAAGGTTAAAAACATTCAGTAATATAAACCCATGTAATGTAAACTTTTCGCAATTATTGGTTTTGCCATTCTACGTCAGAAAAGAAATGTTTTTTTTTTTTTATTTGACTGATTAATTATCTTTTATTAATAATTTAAAGTTCATTATTGATTTTGCAGTGATTGCAATCGAATTTAACAATGAAATTGTGAAACTGCTTTTCAAGGTTGTTCTCCGATTGTCTTATTTATGTTAACTAAAAGTAATGTTCTTATTTCCTTTAGATTTATATTCAAAAAGGTAGGAATTGAAGTAAATATTAATTATTTGGAAGTATTTGTAATTATATTTAAACAAATCATTATGCTTTTTTTCCTATCCTCCATTGGTAAGGCAAAGAGTATTTATTTATTATGTATTTATTATTTTGTCTTTTTTTGGACAGTAAATCTGTCTATTAAAATTGACTTTATTATTTACATTATATCCAATATTGTTTAAATTTAAATAAATTTATTGCATAGGGTCAGTGACATACGCAGGGGGGAGGGGCTGAGGGGGCTACAACCTCCGCACGAAATTTTATGAAAATCAAAGTTTCATTAATTTTCAAATGTAAGCAATGTAAAACGAATAAAAGAAAAAAATGGATATTCTGGAAATTCAGCTCAATTTCTCCCCTCCACCCCCGAAAATTTAGGGTATTTTGACTTTGAATCGGAAATTGATACGTACTGTTGATCATTTATTATTGATAAGCTATTAGCTTAATCTTTATCTATATAATGTACTTACAACGTAATTTATTTTTCAGAAGAGAAAAAAAGATCGAAAAGAAGATTTAGAAGTGCTGCACAATTCAATGTTTTCATAAAATACCGATTTTAAGTTATATTTATTTAAATATTTATGAATTTCTATGTTAATGTTTTTTTTAGATCTGGATGATTTTTACTGATAGTTTAGTATTCTTTTTTATTTGCATTGTTGTTACTGGTTAAAATAAAAGGTATTATAGATTCATTAAATCATTCCACCCGTCTTTTCTTAAAGTTCTGAAAAACTACAGACGACCTTGAACGTTTTTTTCTTCCAACCTTGAGAAATGATCTTTGACAAAACTTCAAATGACAATGTTCGACAAAATTAAATAATTATAAGATTTTCTTTTATGGGCAGTTGTTAATTGTTTTTCAATTAAAACTGGATGCGGCGAAAAGACTAACAATTTAAATTTTAGTGATTAAATATACTAAACTACCAATATATTTTTATAATTGAAGGAAAGGGAGTGATGCCATCTTGGAAGAAGTATATACCATTTTTTATTATGATTAGTTTAATTGTATTATTAGTATATTTTTTTTATTTATTTCAGGGGAAGACTGTGTTAATTCATATTCTTAACTTTAAAGTTTAAAAGGCCGTCGTGACCTTTGTTTTACTTAAATCTTTATATAATACCATTGTAATTTTATTGTGTAGCTTAAAGCTAAAATGGATCCACCTTTGTTATATTCTCACGTATTAAATGAAGGTAGCGGTATAATTAATAAAATATTTCCTTAATACTAGTTAATCGTCGATCTTTCAAGAAACTTCAATCACCTCTCTCATTTCGGCTCTTTTCTTCAAATAAGATTTGATTGTTGATTCGTATCAGGGAATTTTATCAATTTAGAATTTCCGATACATTAAATATTTAACACTTGGTTAATTTAATTACATCAGTTGTAAGAAATTCGTATAAGTATTAAGGGTTTTCATCATAAAATTTTTATACAGAAAATATCGGCTATTTATTAAAAAATAAATTTCAACATAAGTGTAAGAGAGCTTTGTTTTGCAACTGCTAAACCCACAAACATCCTGGTTGTGAACAATTTGAATAGTGTCAAAAATTCGCAATACAAATAACTTGATCAAGTTCTTTTATGAATTTGTTCTAAGAAGGAAACTTGCCTCAAACATCAGTTTTTCGTGAGACACATTGGCCTCATAAATACAGAAGCATTGGTTATTCACGGAGTATTTTGTTAGCATCTTAGACTATCGACTGGAAAATCATACATAAGACAGCAACAATAAATCCATGAAGGTTTCATATTTATACTAGTCACAATCTTTATATGGAAATTTCTAAAAATATTCCCATATATAATACTCTCAATCACTCTTAATTACATTTTAGAGAAGCAAACTTTTCCCCGACTGTCCACAAATCCAATATTTACTCAGTTTTAAATTTAACACTAAAAGAAAAATTTACGTCGCAACCTTAATATTGACATTTCTAAACAAAAATATTCCAAAAAATTTACAACCACATTCTCGCTTAATTACACCGAAAAGAACCACACTGCCCGGACCTTCCGCATGTCCAATTTTCTCACATACAATTTCAAATTCAAAACTTGAAAAATTTACGTCACCGTTTTAGCATTGAAATTCCTAAAGAATTTTCAATCCAATTAATTATTTACCGATAAGGTGATCTATGATGCTAGAAATGCAACATCGAAAGTTGAATCATTTCGAATTATTTATTGAAGTTTCTTTCGCAAACTTCCAATACAAGGTTATTAAAAAACACATTTTTGGATTGCGTTACATTATGGAAATATAAATTTGAGAAGATGAATTTCTGTCGTTGGAAAGGAGAGTAGAGAGGAGGAAGGGAGTTTAGAGGGGAAGAGAAAAAGAAGAGAGAGGTGGGGGATGGTAGTGAAAGAATAAGAAATTGGAAGAGCAAAAAAGATAATGTGAAACAAAATAACCAGCGAGTATATATATTAATGAATCCCATCATAAGCCAAAAAAAATGCGCCAGACAAGGATCATAGGAACACCTAGAAGGGATGCAGAAGGAGGGGATGAATAAGATGAATAAGAGAAGACTGGGGAATGGGGATCAGGGGAAAGACAGATCGAAGGGATTCAGCGGATGATTCTTTCAGAAGACATCTGATTTCCCAAATGTAAAATTATCTGATTTCCCAAAAGCAAGTTTTATGGAGGAGCGGATCCTACAAGACTTGGGAAGTTGTAAAGAGATACTGGCCCCACTGTCAGATTCATGAACCTACTCTAAGAGCGGACGAACAACAATTTATATATACTATATATATATATATACTAAATTATAATACAATACATAAATATATATAATATATACTATATATAATATATATATATATATATATAGTATATATAGTAGCACTATACTATAATATATATAATATAATATATATATATATATATATATATAATAATATATATATATAAATATATATAATATATATAATATAATATATATATACCTCAATATATACTGATATACGTATAGTATGATATATCACCATAAAATATATAATAACATAAAATTATCAAATATTAATATAAAGTATATATATAATATACCATAAAAATATATATATTATATATAATAAATTATATATATATATACTAATATAGTGAGTTATATATATATATACTATATTAATATATATATATATATATATATATATATATATAATATTTAAATATATATATATATATATATATATATAATATATATATAATTATATATATATATATATTATATAGGTCACTAATATATATATATACAACATTGTAATATTATTGTATAATATATATAAAATACTATACTATATATTAATATATCCTTTATTATTTTAAAGATGAAATATATAATAATTTATATTATATATATTATATATATTATATAATATATAATATATAGTAGTATATATATATATAATAGGTAAAAATAATATATATTGTAATTATATATATATATAGTTATTACTCTAAGAAAGAATGAATATAAGGTGTTATTTCGAGGCAGTAAACTATAAATTTCAATGACTTGAAAATGAGCTCCAAAAACATTGTAATTTTTTTAATATTTTGTTCTAAACATTTATCTAACATTAGACTCACACACAACAATTTATCAACATAATACTTCTAAAGGTAACCAAAACATGTATAGTATATATATATTATATATATATATTAGATATTATATATATATATATATATATAATATATTATATATATATATAGACAATTTAAATATAAAATACGTATATATATAAATATAGCTCACTAGTATAATTTAGTACTCATAAGTAAGTATAGTATATATATATAATATATTAATACTCTTTGGTAATTCTGTATATATATTACTATAATATATATATATATATATTTATATATATATATATACCTAATATATAATATATTATTACTATCTCATTATATTATATATATTATACTACAGTATATTTATATACTATTGTATATATACTAATATATGTATCTATATACCCCTATTTTCTGTTACTGCATTTAGTGTACGAGCATCAAATATAAATTTGTTAGTCCCATCAGATTTTTTTATTAGTATTACTGGACTGCACCAAGGACTATTCGATTTCTCTATAAGTCCTAATTTAAGCATTTTGTCTATATGTTCTTGCATTATTTCTTTTGTAGTATACGGTAATTTATATTGAGGAGTATGAATAGGTTTTGAACTGCCGGTGTCTATCTTATGTTTCAATAGTGTACAAAGTCCTATATCATCTGATGTATGAGCAAAAGCATCTAGTACAAGTACTTATGAAAACCTGCATATATATTATATATATTACTAATCATCAATAAATAATAATATAGTATCTCAATATAATATTTGTACTAAAATATATATATATAAAATGAGTCCTATAGGTAAATAATTATATAATATATTAGTATATATATATTAGTATATCATCACCATCACATCATCACATCTTCCACCTTCTCTCCCCAAGACTGGGGGTAAGGTGAGTAACATGCACCGGAAACAGGAAAGTAGTAGTAGAATATGAATCAAGTCGAAAAGAAAGCCCAGCCTTACCACCCCCTTTATACCTTTTAGTGAGAAAAAAATCCACCCTAGAGTTTCACGGGACCGCGATGGATCCTCACTATGGTATCTCATCAATGTGGGGTTTATCCCCTGGCCCGGGTGGGCTACAATCATATCCCCTCACAAAACCCCGTAAATCACTACTGTTGTGCACCTTTCTTTACTCCTCTGCCAAACTGACATTTCTCTCCTCCTTTCATTCCTTTACTGACTCAATCCACTTTCTCTTCGGTCTCCCCGCCAGTCGATTCCTAGCACACTCACCACTATACATCCGTTTAACCAACCGACTATCATTCATCCTTTACACATGACCAAACCATCTCAACGTACTTTCATTTATTCTCTCATTTACCCCTTTCTTCATACCACGCAATTCTAATACGTTCATTTCTCATTTTATCATTCTCCTCACACCTAACACTCCCCTAAGGTTGTCCATCTGAACACATTGTACTTTAGAGCTATACCTCCTATTCCAGACCATAGTCTCACTACTAAACATTAACACAGGTAACAGCATACCCTCATGTAAGATCCTAGCTCACTCAAAACTTAGTAAATTTGCATCCACCAACGATTTAATTGCACCAACCAACTTCCTGCCCTTCACAACTTTAATACAACAATCTGGCCATATCGTTCCCTTTTCATCTCAATATAGATCCTTTAATATTTAAATCAGAAACGTTTTTAGTTTTTCTCACCATCTAAACATAACTTCACATCACCGAAGACTGTCCTCACTCGCAACCATAACCCTTTACTCTTTATCACTGTTTACTTTCAAACCCCTCCTTTTACACACCCTACGAAATTTCTCTTCCAATCCTCTCAACCTCTCTTCAGATTCGCCACACAAAACCAAATCATCCTCTTATAATAGGTAGGGAACCCTCCACTCTCTTCCTCTCTCTATCATTCTAACACCATCCCCTTGCCACCCTCACCTCTAATATTTCTTTCATAACTCCATCAATATACAAATTGAATAATAACCAAGAGAACATAACACATCCCTGCCTCACTCCACTATTAATATTTAAAACCAATCACTTTCGACTCCTTAATTTATTCTTACACACGCTTCCCTATTGTCAAACCTACTCTTAATTCCATTGAGACCATTGAGAAGTCTACCACCAACACCATATATCACTAACACCTGCCATTGAGCTTCCCTATTAATCCTATCATACGCCTGTTGCAAAACTCATCAATCTAAATACAATTTATTCTCCATCTCTCCCCCTCATTTTCCCAATCATTTGTTTCAATGTAAGCTTTGAGGCACACAATCTCTACCACTTTCTAAACGCACCTTATTCTTCACAATCAGTCCGTTCAGTCACCTTGAAACGCACACCTATCGACCAAAATACCAGCATAGATCTTTCCTACAGCACTCAATAACTAATTCCACCTTAAAAAAAAATTTAAAAAAAAAAAAAAAAATTCCAATATAATAGAAACATAAAAAAATAAAAAAACACTATTAAAATAAAATTATAATTTAAAAAAAAATAAAAAAAATTATTAAAAATAAAAAAAATAAATTTTAAATTATAAATATAAAAATTAATTAGATTAAAAAAAAAAAAAAAAAAAAAATATAAAATAAAAAAAAAAAATTAAAAAAAAAAAATAAAGAAATATTAATAAAATATAACACATGAAACAAATATAAAAAAAAAAAACAAAAAAAATATAAAAATTAAATAAAAACAAAAAAATAAAAAAAAAAATAAAAATTAAGATTAAATTTTAAAATATTTTAAAAATATTTTAATTTTAAAAAAAAAATTTTAAAAAAATAATTTAAATAAATATAAAATTAAATAAAAACATAAAAAAATAAAAAATTTAAAAATAAAATTATAATAAAAATAATAAAAAAATAAAAAAAAAAAACAAAAATAAATAAAAATTAAATACAAAAAAAAAAATTTCCAATAAATATAAAAAAAAAACAAAAAAAAATAAAAAAAAAAATTAAAAAATTTTAATCTAAAATGAAAAAAATAAAATTTATAAAAATTTTTTTAAAATTAATAAAAAAATAATTATATTAAAAACTAAAATAAAAAAAAATAACTAAATAAAAAAAATATAAAAAAATTACAAAATATATTAAAATAATAAAGTATATAAATTACACAAAAAACTAATTATAAATAAAAAAAAAAAAAACAAAAATCTAAAAAAAATAAAAAAATTATAAAATAGTAAAATTAACAATAAAATAAAAAATATAAAAAAATTAAAATTAATAAAAAATAATTTATATTAAAATTTAATTAAAAATAAAAATTAGTTAAATTAAAAAAAAAAGAAAATATTTTAAAAAATTATATTAAATATAAAAAAAAAAAAAAAAAAAAAAATAAAAATTATATATACATAATAAATTATAAAAAATTAAAGATAAAGAAAAAAAAAAAATTAATTTACGCTTATTGATCTATATCGTCGATTCTACATTACTTGCCAAATCCTGCAAAACACTATTTCCACTCCCTTCTGTTTCCTCTTACCTTTAACTTCCTGACTTGCACATTTCAAAGCGTCTCTCACAATTCCGGCTTGTTATCCTTTGAATTAATTCCCACAGCTCTAGACTTCCCATCCAAACCACCATCTGCCTCGATATAATAATATATATATATATACTCATATTACTATACTACTCATCCAACCTCATACTATACTATATACCAATATACTCATCATACCCTTAACTACTCATATATATATCATCCAACAGTTAACATATAATATATATTCCCTATATCATATAACTAATAATTCATACAGTATACATAATATAATCACTAATATATATATCATATATATATATATATATATTATATCCCCACACATCTATATATTCATATATATCCAATATATATATATATTATATAATATATATTTATATACCTATATATATACCAGTATACAAAATATATATACTATATACCTATACTTTGGTAACAAATATATCCATAAAATATATATATATATAATATATATATAATATATATATATATATATATATATATATAACTACTATATTATTATATAATATATATATATATATATTATGGTACTATATATATATCATATATATATATATATATACTATATATATACTATACTAATATATATATATATATATATACTAACTATATATATATTATATATCATATACTATATATATATATATATATATATATATATACATATCATATATAGCAGAGAGAGAGAGATGAGACCGAGGTAGAGCAGCAGACCCTAGACAGCAGACAGACCCACCCCCCCACCCAGCAACACCCTAGCAAGCCAACCGCCCACACCCCCACAGTATACCTTATCCCCTTTACCCTTATATAATTGTACTATTATTGCTCTCCTCCAATCACTCTAAACTATATCCATAAGTATTGTTAAGTATACACAGAATCAATATAATGAAAACGATGAATAGGAAAGGAATTTTACCCTGAAACGTTACTTTTTTTTACCGTACCTTAAATTCTTTCACATTTTATCACTAAAATGCTTTCTTTCTCATGCAAAATGAACTCATTTCCTTACTGTTTTAGCTACTTTTTTTTATATTTTCAAATTTCGTATCTTTCTCATCAGCATCTTAATTAATTGGTAGTATCATATACTAACAATATATGAAAAAAAATCACTGATCCATGAAACTCATAAGGTCCCATTTAAATATGTTTTTTTTCTAATTTTTTTTCATATATTGTTAGTATATAATACTAGCAATTAATTAAGATGGTAATGAGAAAGAAACGAAATATGAAAATTTTAAAAATTAATTAATAAAGTAAGGAAGAACGTTCATTTTGCATGAGAAAGAAAACGCATTTTAGTGCTAAAACGTGAAAGGGGTAAAATTCGCTCCTTATTGATTTTTTTTATATTGATTCTGTGTATACTTAACAATTCTGAACTATAAGGGCCTCAAAAAGAAACAAAAAAAAAAAAAATAAATAAATAAACATAACCTATATGGATTGACGACACAGTAAACCTATAACCTAACCTATATGGATCGACGATGCAGTAAACTTATACCTAAATTAGATGGATCTATTTTGCAGTAATTTTTTTTCTCTTATTTTGAAGAAAATAGTACAGAATCTTCTTGCCTCCCGGTAGCTGTTAAAGGTACGATGCTTGAAAAAGTACTATTTTATTAAATAATTACTATCTTTGTTTGTTTTTTTAAACTTTTTTGATCATGTTTATTCCCATTGAAATTTGTTATCAGTATCAATATAATAATATATGAAAAAAAAAATAAATTTTACCAGCAATACGAAATTACATAAGTGGATATATATTTAATATAATATTAATATATATATATATATATTACATATATATATATATTAATATATTAATTAAATATATATTAATATATTAATATATATATATATATAATATAATATAATATATATATATATATATTATAGTATTAATATATAATATATATATATATATATATAATTAATATATATAATATATATTAATATATATATATTAATATTAATATATATTAATATATATAATATATATATATATATATTATATATTAATATATTATTAATATATAAAAAAAAATTACCTTTCAATCAACTATTCAATTTAATAAAATACTGGCTGAAAGTTCAAACTATATTTAGTTACATTTTATTCTATAACAATATGCATGAATTGTAGTCGATATTATTTGAATGTTGTGGGAAAGAATAGCCAATATTACAGAGAATTGTATAACTATTTTATATAATAAATAAGTTTTAATACTATAATTGTAGGTAGGTTAAAGGGGGAATATATAACTTAAGTACTTATTTTATATTAGCTATATATACAGATACTTGAACATTATCTTAGGTGAGCCTAGTTATATACTTAACCCTCAAATATATGGTCTGTTTTATAACCCCACTACTATACTGTTAAACCTCACCCCCTTTATATATTATATATATTATTATATTATATTATATTATATATATATAATTTATATTATATTTTCCTTATATCTCATATATAATAGTAGTATATTTTTTAGATTATATCATATATATATATTATATATATCTATTATACTATATATATATATATATATATACACATATATAATCACTATAATATATGATACTATAATTTACTTGCATTTTCACATCGCTTCAATTTCGAAAACCGGGCTTAACGTAACTGACTATTTAGTAACATTTATTATACTATTACGCCTTTCATCGGGTAATTATTCTCGTAGGGGGCTTCGAGCCGACGGGGGGACAAAGGGGGACCGAAGTCCCCCCCGTCGTCCACGGGAGGCCGAGAGACCCAACTCCTGCCATCTACTGTTTGGTATACGGTTTGCGGTTTGTATTCGTTAGTTTAAAATAATGAACGACTTTGAGACATTATTAATTGTACATATATTACGCGTCCCATTAGCATAGATTTTTTAAGCGACTGTAGATACTCAGTTTCCCACTATGTTATATCCCACAGGTGCGCATATAGCGCAAAATCTGCCAATAAACATCTCTTCGCGTCATTAGGCGACTCCTTTTTTTGCTAAAGAAAATTATTTTGTTATATAATATAAATTCCTATAAAGGAGCTATATTATACTATACAGTACCTATACTGCACGTATATATACTATATATATAGAAGTAGTCACATCAAACTGTAGAAATACTACTATATATATATATATATATATATATAATATATATATATAATTATATATATATATATATATAATTATATATATATATATATATATATATATATATTATATTAATATATTATAATATATATTATATAACTAGGTATATAGGTTTTTATGTAGATAATATATATACCTCAAGTATCTCACGAACTGTGTCGGCAGTAGTGACTGGTCGCGGAGAATGGCATTCTCGTCATTTCACCGACGTAGATATGGTATTCTCTCTCTGCCACGCGAGTTTTGTTAGGTGTATTGTGTGATTGACTTCCGTGCTCGTACTCACACACCCTGCATACGCGGTTCGTTTTTTAAATATATTTCTCTATTGCTCCAATACTAACACTTTCCTCTAGTCGTTGGAGGAGCATCTGCCACGACCATGGATTCTTAATAACTCGCGTATTTCCTCGAAAAAAAGGAATGCCGCTCTTACTTCCGTGGTCTAACTATCGCCCTATAGCTCTTACTTATATTCTATCTAAAGATATTTGAAACGCTTCTCAACTCTCATTTCTTTAGCAATCATTGAGGCAAATCTCACTTCACTTCTTGTCCGATCGCCTCAGTTATACGGTCTCTCTCGCGAGGCGCGTGCGAAGGTCTACTGGGCGATTTAATGACTTTCCTATCTTACGGAATCCTCTAAATGGTATTATTTGCCACCCTTAGGAAGCGATAACTACGGGAGACTTGCCCTAGTGGCGCTTGACAATATCCAAAGCATTTGACAGTGTATGGCACGCGTTGCCCGAGTAGGCACGCGTCCACTGCTCTCCAAGCTTTACCCTCCTTTGGGTTTCCTCTCCTCCTCTTTGCTTACTTATGTCTTAGTTTTTCTTTCCATTAATTCGCTCAATATCGCTTTGTTGTTTGTATTGGGGGGACGTTTCTTTCTTCTCTGCTGTTTCTGTAATAGTGGTGGTCCATCAGGGCTTAACTGTGGTCTTTTATCTACACTACTTTATTCCTACTTATTCATTTTAATGATCTTTCTCACACTGCACATTCCTAACTGATATTCACTTAGTATCAGTCCGATGGAATACGACCCTTTCATTCTTTCAACTCATTGTTCAATTCATGTGGCTTCTTCTCATCTTTACTTCTAGAATATTTATGCCTTCTTTCTAGTCTTGATTCTCGACGATTTTAATCTCTCCCTTGAATACCTGGATAGAATTATCCGGGTAGTTTAAATCGTTCTTTCGTACGTGCTTGGTTCTGTTGGGGTGCGGTTCGTTAAACCTTTTAGTGAAATTTCAAATTCCTTAAAACAAGAATCAAAACTTCACTACAAAACTCCCATCTCAAAGGACACCTTGTCTCCAAAATCGTGTCCTATCATGTATTACGACTAGAGCTCTCTTTACGCGATTTCTCTCCTAGTTAGATCTAAAATATAAACATCTCACTCCCTCAGCTTACATTTAACATAACACAAAAAATGTTCTGTGTGAAGATCAGTCATCTATCACTTCCACCAGAATAAGTGGTTGCGTCAGGCACTCGGCGCACCCTCTCTTAATAACGAGACAACTGGGTAAGTCTGTTGAAGGTAGACTGCGAAACTCTTATACTTTTATTTTTTCAGATGTCTACCAGGTCATACATAGGGCGCCTCATTCCGCCCTTGTCATTTCGGGAGTACAATGCCTTCATATCCTTGGGGTGAGGCCTCTGTGTTTATTAGGCTGCTTCCCGAGCTTTTTAGTGAGTGAGGGGGTGATTCAGAGGAAGTTCTCAATAACACAAGGGCCAAAACGAAGATGTTTCTTATATAATGTCCGCGTACTTTGTTGCACCTTGTCACTTGACCTCCTCTATCGTTTGCGTGCGTCGCATGTTGGTAGCCTTTCATCTTCATATTCTATAGGTTAACCCGGGGAGGTGCTGCCCCCTGCTACCGTAGCTGGCAAGGGTGCCTCGATCGGAAGGTCAAATATCGTCCGCGGGTCTTATCACGACGCGATAACCTGTTAGGACCAACCACCTTTACGTACGTCCCTCGTTAGCACAAAGGGTGGTGCTGTACTCTGCACTATGAGTTTAAATGGTCGCTTGCATATTTTGGTAACTCCCGACAGTTCGCTGCCCGGTATTCCTTCTTTCTATCTTGCCCACCTGGCTGTTCTGTGGAATTCTCTCCCATCTTCTGTTTTTCTGCTGAATTTAATCTCTCCCCACTTCAAGCCTCAGCTAAAAATTTGACGCATCTGCGCTCATCTGCCGTAATTTAATGTAGAGTTATTTACGCGTTAGTTGTATCAGATTCTGAGCTCGTGGTTGTGCTGTAACACCCCCTCCGATGACGCAATCTCGTTCCGGAGACGAGATTACGTTCTTGCATAGGGCTCTGTGCCCCGTGGTCACCGCTCGTGTAAGAGGTGAACAACTGTTAATTAAATATATATTATTGATATAGGGGTATAATACGTGACTTACCATACCTACGTATATTATTATATATTATATATATATAAAATAATATATATATAATATTAAAAATATAAATGAATCATAGTATATATATATAAGAATATAATATATTATAACAATCTTATAAGATTTACCGAGTGTTGAGAGAGAGAATATAATTTTCTTTAGGCTATAAAAGGTCAGACCCAGGCTGGAAAGAGAGGTCAAATTTTTCGTGAAGGATTATTGGCAACCACTGGAAAAAAAAATTGAATGTGTGTCACGCCTATATTACAAATGAGGCTCATCATAATATTACCGGGATTAACTTGACTCATGAGAACTCAGTAGTATAGACAAGGCATCACTAAGCTAATATTAAACAATACTATGCGAATACGACTAATTAATAATAATAAATAATAAATAATAATAATTCAATAATAATACATAATGAATATCAATATCAATTTAATCGGACATAATAATATAATAATAATAATGAGATAATTTAATAATAATAATAATAATAATAATAATAATTGCAAAATATAAGTGCGCGAGACGGAGACGAGGTTTACTAAATACGTCATGATGAAAAAATGAGAGAAATATTGTAGGAGTTCAGAGACTGAGTAGAATCTACAACCACATTCTCAAATATTTCCGCCGCAACAGTCACTGCATTTCTCTGCACGTCGAAGAACATTAATAATTAAATTAATTTAATATATTTATTAATTATTAAGATTATTATAATTAATTATTTAATTATTAATTAATAATAATTAATTATTAAGAATATTATTAGAATTAATTATTAAAAATAATTAATATATATATAATATATATATATATATATATATATATATATATATATATATATATATATATATATATATATATATATATATATATATATATATATATATTATATATATATATATTATATATATATATATATCACAGCGGAATTAAAATAAATTAGTGTATTTGAGTGTTCTTACGCATAACGAAAATAAAAAGGTTCCATTTCACGTTCGGTAAAAACTATTTATAAATGGTCAACGAAATTTTCCTTGAATATCTGAGCTCTCGTAGCTCTACGGTCTACGTTCTTGACCATATATCATGGAGGGCATGGTTTGAAGCCGTTTCACACAAAATTCATTAGTAATGACTAATTTTGCATTATTCTTAATTAAACTCAACTGAAAACGTAAATATTAATTAACGGCAAATTAAATTAAATATGTTACATTAAATAAATAAATATTTTTAAATAGAGAGAGAGAAAAGGTGATGACATCATCATAGATTTCGTAAAGTAAATGTATTTGTCTGTATGTCTGTAGGTTGTTCGGTGGTAGTGTGTGTGTGCGCTCTGGTTCCGCGCGCGCACGACCTCCCCAAAAAAACAACAAAAACAAAAAGCACCTAGAACAAGTCACGTACACCATATACGTAATTAAGTACACATGTACGTACCGTACATGTAAACCAACGAAATAACAACAAATTATCAAGTGTTCCAAAATAATAAAGCAAAGATGCTAAATAAGGTGCTAAAATAAATAAGGAGTCATTAAAGAACATCAAAGCCATTAGCCTTCAAATTTTGTCTCTGATCTGATCATTGTTAAAAATAGATTATGTTATTAATTTCAGCAACTGGGATGTTTGTGTACAGGGATTCTATGTCAAGACTAGCCTTGAAACACTGATCGAAAGATAAGCTTTTTAACTCATTAATGAAGTGGAAGGTGTCTTTAATCACCTCTTACCTGAATGACATCTTTCTCCCACAAAACCCCCCACCGCTCAGTCCCTAAACTTACCATTTATCTCAAGCTTCCATTTTTAGGCCCTAAAACTACAGACCTTACCAAATCTCTTAAAGGAATCCTTAATTCAGCTTACCCGCATATAGAATGCAGGCTTATTTTGTCCAACTCCTTCAGTGTGGGCTCATTATTTCACCTTAAGAAACATATTCCCAAATTGCTTCTATCCCTGATCATCTATAAATACCAGTGTGAGCTGACAATCACGCCTGCTACATAGGGAAAACTTTCCTTCAATTATTGATCAGAATCTCGAAGCATAAGGACTGTCTCATTTAGAAACAGGTATTCATGACACCAACCGGAACTTCCGCCTATTCGAGATAATGCATTCCAGCATGAATCACCCCAGTCCTAGACTGTTAACTTCTCAGTTTTGAAACCATTTAAGTCCATAAAAGTGGGTTGTATCATACACAATCTCCGGCCATCCCTTAATATTACTTCAAGTTCTACTCAACTTCGCATAAATCTAAATTAACGTTAGCAAATTTTTTAACAACCAACCACCCAATTACCTAAATTCAAATTTCTGTTCATCACGTATATCTTGCTTCTTCTCGATGTGTGTGTGTGTGCTGGTGTGTGTGTGGTGTGTGTGGTGTGTGATGTGTATGGGTGTGTGTGATGGGTGATGTGTGGGAATGTGTGTGGTGTGTGTGGGCGGGGTGGGATGGGGTTTACTCATATCATTCTATTAAAACATTTCGAACCAATCATTAAAGAATAGTCACCTTAACATTTTTCTTTTTTATTTATATGTAGTTATTATCAAGTTTCAGATAAATTCGCCAACTAATTATATTGTTTGTAAATAATTCTCTCATACGTGTCACTTGTCATTTACCATTTGTATCTTAATTGTTCTCTCTTTGCGTGTTCACTATTTACTATAGTAGTATATAGTTTACATTTTTGTCACTATTTTTAATTTTATTTATTATTTTTTATTATATATTTTTTATATTTTTATTTTTTAATCTTTGTTTTTCATTTTTGTTTATTATGCATAATCACCTATTGTTTAACTTTAAACTTTGTTTGTTTTTAATTTTAGTTCACTAAAGATGGATTAATGTAATCCGAAACGTCTGTAATAAAACTGAGGATGTGATTGTGTTATCATTATATATTCATGACTGGGGTTTTGTTAGCAGTATTCGCTTTTCTATAATATATATATATATATATATATATTATATATATATATATATATATATTTATATATTATTAGATAATATATATAATATTATATATTATATAATTATATATTTTATGAAACCATAAAAAAATAAATAAAATTAACATTAAATTAAAAACATTTGGATTACATTTCCCAACTTTTACAATTTTGGATTACAATATTTATGTACTTTTTGTATTTGAATATTTTATTTATAAATATATTATATTTTATATATTATATATATATATATATATATATATATATATATATATATATATATATATATATATATATATATATATATATATATATATATATTATATATATATATATATATATTATAATTTATATATATATATATATATACATATATATAATATTCTTATTGAAAAAGTATAAAATTTTATTTTTTCAGATGATAACCACTTCAAAAAAAAGAACATTGTTTATATATATATATATATATATATATATATATATATATATATATATATTATATATATATATATATATATATATATATATATATATATATTTCTCTGTTAACAGCGAAATGATTGATAATAGTTTTCTCCGTTTATATATTGTGCAGCTATGGTGAATTTATTAAAGCGAGTTCTGTTTGTCTTTCCTCCTGTAGAACTGGGAAAGTAGGAATTCAGACTTATCAAAGTATAGAGAAATACCTTTCTGGAGTGCTTGTTGTGATTGAGATAAATGCTAAAATTTTTAACCATCTAAATGGGACTGCATAAATCAAATTTATTTAAAAATTCTCGAAATTTTTAACAGATATTGATGGATTGACTTTATCAAGATTAGCTCACGAGTTTGGTTGAAACCGGTTTCAAGAATAATCAAGAGAAGGAATTGCAATTGCTTTGTCCTTTCGTTTAACATCGATTGTGATACGCGTCATTCTAATTTCTTCATTAAAGGAAAGCAGCTTCCAAAATTCTTGAAAAATTTTCAGCAATGTATGCTTGAAAATATTTCAAAGCAAGCGCCATATTTTCAAGATGATTAAGAGTAGTTGTTGTCACTAATGCTTGAGACCTCAATGTAGTACATAATGTAAGAGTGAAATAGAATAAAGTTGAAGTCATAATTAAACTTATAAATAGCTCGCTGGTGATTATAGATTTCAAAAGATTTGAGGATTCAGAAGAAGATTCAATATTTGATTCATCTCAAGCTCCTCTAAGGCTTCGACAATGGTTTTTAAAACTTCTTTAAATCGTGATGATTCATCTTTTCTTTCCACTCAACTTGTTAGGTATTTCGTGTTAGACCGTTTTCGCTTTTGTCATTTGTGCTTACGCTTGATAAGAAATGCTTACCCAGTTTTAGCACGAATTTCGTGCATAAACGAATGTGATTTCTCATAAAAGTCACTTTTGTTTACAAACAAATTGGAATCAGCTGTTGTGATAGAGCACGTGGTTTTGGAATAAACAGGAATTAAAGAAAATGGTTCATATTACAAATAACTAATCAACTATTGTGGTGGAGTTTATGGATTTGGAAGAAATTAGATTTAAAGCTAATTTTATTGAATGAAACATTCATCAATTCAAACGGGCGCCTTCCGCCATCATTTCGTTTGTTTACATTTTTTCGTAGGAACGTGCTAAATTCGGCAAGGACGGGAAATAACAAACTTACAGAATTAATGAAATTCCTTGCGTTTTGTAAGCATTTTTCACGATTTTGCGCTAGTTTGACTAAAACGAACGGAAACTCGAGCATTTCTTACGTTTCACAATCACAAATGCTAAAACGAAAACTGCTTTAGTTTTGTCTATTTTGTCTGCGAAAATCTTTCCTATTTTTTCCTATTAAAATTATTCTGCATTGGTCACCTAAAATAGTACCCAGTTGTTATTATTGTGCCAATAAGGTTCTAATGTTTGTACTCCGTATGAATGCGAACGCAATGAGCACCCAATGTCGTTGGATATTTTCAACAGCTTGAACACTTCTAAAAAACATTTTTAATTCCGTAGCACCATCATATCGTTGTTTAATCAGAAAGACACTATTTATTTTAACCTTCTTAGTATTATCTCAGCTAGAGATTCTCCTTTTGTGCTTTCAACAGCTACAAACCTACGAAATCTTCACGAATCACAAAACTGTTTTCCTCATTTCCTTAATATATACTTATAATGTACTCTGATTATCGTTTTTATAATTCCAATAAATGAAAATTAAGAATCTTTAAGTCATCATAATAATTTGATAGTCTAAATAATTTTATGGGGGGGTCTGACCCCTGCATATATCAACTGGCTACGTCCTTATATATATATATAATATTATATTATATATTATAATATATATTATATATATATATAATATATATTACATTATATATATATCATATATATTATATATATATATATAATTATATCATATATAATATATAAATATATATATATTATATATATATATATATATATATTATATATATATATATAATATATATATATTATATTATTATATATATAATTATATATATAATTATATAATATTTATATATATATATATTAATATATTTAATATTATATTATTTATATATATATATATATATATAATATATATATATATATATATATATCATATATATATATATATATAAATATATATATATATATATATATAATATATATAATATATTCGTATGTCACAAAAGGTTAAGTGTACTGATGTTAATTTGATTGGACTTACCAAATTAAAGTTATCCTGGAAGTATGACTTTTGGGAGGTTCACGGCGCTTGAACGTTCTTCCAATGTTTCAATTAGCAGTACGGAAGTCATTTTCCTGAAGTGTTTTTAGTTCACGTGTTACCGTATTTTATGTTTTCCATCCGTCCCAAAATGATGACCATTCAACTTTATTTTCAACTTAGGTAGGAGGTAGAAATCGCACGGAGCTAGATCTGGGCTGATGGAGAATGTGGAAGTACTTGAATGTTTTTCTTCGCCAGAAATTCTATAATTGAGAGCGCAGAGTGAGATGGCGCGTTATCGTGGTGCAGCACCCAATCGTCTGCAATGTCGGTTCTGATTCGCTGAACTCGTTTTCGAAGTCTTTCCAAGACATATTTATAAAAGATGGATTAACCATCTGTCCTGAAGGTACAAATTCCTTGTGCACAATACCACGGCTATCGAAAAAAACAATAATCAGTGTTTTTACCTTGACTTGGCTTTCCTTAGGCGTGCTTTCTTCGGAAAGGAGGAATTTTTCAACGGTGCCAATTCCGTCACTTGCCGTTGGTTTTAGGGATCTTACTCAGAAACCTATGATTCATCGCGTGTTATAACTTTATCCAAAAATTGTGCCCCATTTCGAGTCTTTCAAGTAAATCTTGACAATTTTGACCCTGTTCGCTTTCTGCTCCACAGACAAGTCTTTCGGCCCTAGTTTTGCACAAATTGTTCGCATGTGCAAATGTTTCGTTAAAATTCTATGAGCTGAATTTTTATCCAAACCAGTTTCTTCTGCAATCACTCTGACACTGAACCGGCCTTCTCTCTCCATCACAGCTCTAACAAATTCCATATTTTCATCGTTTGTTGACGAGATTGGTCTTCCACAAAGAGGGTCGTCTTCAACATTTTCTCAGCCCTCTTGTAAAGCTTTGTGTCACTTAAAAACCATAGTTCTCGATAGAGTGGTATCCCCATAAGCTTCGTTTAAAGAAGCAAATGTCTCACTGGCAGACTTATTACGTTTCACACAGAATTTGATAGCGTACCGCTGTTCAATATTTACCTGCATCGCAAAAACGTAACGAGGATAGAAAACACGCCCATACACAAAAAGATGTAGTGCAAAAACGTAACGAGGTTAGAACACACTCCCATACATAAACAGATGTAGTGCAAGACTGACTTTATAAATCTG
>JABUQX010058500.1:0-5000 GCA_015478945.1 Trachelipus rathkii
TTAACTACTGATCACATGACTGCTATTTCTATGACGTCTAGCAGATGTGTAACATTTTCTAAACGTTTGGAAGATTTATATTTTTCATTGTTTAATATAAACATTTGGTTTTGTTATGTATTCACGTCATTATTCTCTATACGCTATTTTGTCGTTAGTTATTTATTTATTTATTTTAGCGTATTTATTTTTATTTTTATGTACTAAAAATTATCTATATATTTTTTTAAAACTTTAAGGATAAATGCTTAATCTGTTTAAGAGATTAAGATAAAAATAAAATTTATTTCATTTTATGCTTATAAAATTTATGTTTTTTACATACCCTAAAGCAGTAAATCAGCAAATCAAATAATTCCACTCTATTTACTTACCCTTCCATGATCTTTCGAATATTGATCTAGCGATTGAAGGCTTTGCGAGTATCATTTATATAGAAAGAGATATATATATATATACTGGCGTTATATATATATATATATATATATATATATATATATGTATATATATATATATTAAATACTAATTTCTTTTACGTTTTGTTAAATATTACATAATAATCGCAATTATATAAGATTTAATAGAGAAATGATAAGTTTCGTAAGATATTACTGTGTTAACTGGCTATGCTTCAGTAGAATGGTATAGTTGTTCTTGCTGAGTAAATACAGCTGAGAATTTGCTAATGTCTGCTTGTTCAGTTCAAAAATAATGTTATATTTGATATGAGTTGCATTTGTTAAGGGATTTTGTTAGATAATACTTCTTTAGCTGTTGCTGATATATGTTGGAAAAGTTTGGATACATTGAGTTTTGTATGTGTTGTTAGCTACTTCACCTTTGATAAGTATCGAACTTTGTGAATGTTAGCAGATTATCCATACGTGAGGTTGTTAGGTTTGTCGCTGTACATTATATTCTAAGTTCAGGTTATGTTATGTTACCTTTTTAATAAAAATTTGTTACGTTAGCATATACTCCTGTAGGTCTGTATGATAAATTAGACAAGGTTAGGATAAATTTTTGTTAAATATTACAATGTTAATGTAAAATTTAACATTGATATGTTAGAGATATGCTCCTCTCGTTTGATAGTTTAGGTTTTGTATGCTATCTTAGTTACTGTACTGTTGTTAAGTGTGGAACTTTGATGTTAGCTGTTTATTCGTGCGTAAGGAATGTTAGGTTTGTTGTTGTACATTATATTCTTAGTTCAGGTGATGTTATGTTAGCTTTATTAATGGAAATTTTGCTATGTTAGCATAGATTCGTTAGCCTAGTGTATAAAGAACTTTATTTTTATGTTGTTTCCTCAAATGATACTCGAAATGACTTAAATCATTAGATCAATAGACCAATAGATTGAAGGGTAGGAGGGTGGGGTAGGTGGTTTGATTGCACTGAGATTTACTGATTACTGCTTTAGGGTATGTAAAACGCAAAAATTTTGTTATAAACATAAATGAAATAAATTTTAGTTAAAATAATGCTTTAAACAGAATAAGCAAAAATAAATAAAGTTTTTAAAAATATATAGATTATTTTAAATAAATAAAATAAAAATAAATAAAACTAAAATAAATAAATAAATAACTAACTTTTAACAAAATATAAATATAAAGAATAATAGAAACGTAAAAGAAAATACATATCAAAACCAAAGATTTATATGACAGCAACCACATATGAAAATGTAAATGTTCCCTTCTAAAGACGTTTAGATGTTTTGACTCATCTGCTTGACATCATAGAAATAACAGTCATGTGATCAGTAAGTGATTCTCGTGTTTCAAGTAAAGTGTCTATAATTATTGTGTAAAGTGTGTGTGTGTGTGTGTGTGTGTGTGTGTGTGTGTGGTATGTTAGGTTTGTTATGTTCATATACATATATAATAATAATAATAATAATAATAATAATAATAATAATAATAATAATAATAATAATAATAATAATAATAATAATAATAATAATAATAATAATAATAATAATAATAATAATAATAAAACTACTGTTTAAGATAAAAACAGATGTTAAGTAAGGACAAAAGGGAACAAAGTAATAAATCTCGTTACCCTTCTCATGTGTCAAAAGATATTCGGAACAAGGTAATAAATCTCGTTACCCTTCTTATGTGTCAAAAGATATTAAGATTAATGAGTCATTCCTCGAATTTCATTATCTGTCCGTGATGGCATAACAAATACAGTTCTCTGATTGGTTACCCTTGAGCGTAACAAGATTGCGTAATGTTTAGGTGTCTGGTAGAGAGCAATTTACCAATCAATGTTCTAGTTGTGGACCTGCAGGCAAAGTGATCGCACGCGTTATTGGTGTTGTGAGATCTAGGTGGAATATCACAATATTATATAAAGTTATATATATATATATATATATAATAATAATAATAATAATAATAATAAAAATAATAATAATAATAATAATAATAATAATAATAATAATAATAATAATAATAATAATAATAATAATAATAATAATAATAATAATAATAATAATAATAATAATAATAATAATATTTTGTAATTTCAATTGTACAATCTTGAAGCAATTTCTTTAAAAAAAAAATGAAATGACCCTGAAAAAAATTATGTTGTCCCCAAATTTTATATTGATGGCATATCAACAAGAATAATAACAATTCAATGACAATAACAGCAAAAACAAACAATAACAACAAACAACAAACAACAAACAAACAACAAACAGTAACAACATACAACAAATAACAACAAATAACAACAACAACAACAACAACAACAACAACAACAACAACAACAACAACAACAACAACAACAACAACATTTTCTACTTTTACTTCGACCATTACTAACACAGTCTAAAAAGTTAAAAAAATTCCTTAACAAATATTTTTAAAACAACAACTACAGCAAAGAATTGTATTTTTATGTTATGTCTATACAAAAAGATATTTATAATATGACTTGAATCAATAGATCAATAGATCACGGACAGGGCTGGCTGGATGGTAATTTGATTAACTGATTTACTGATTACTGCTTTACTGATTTACCGATTTAGGGATGTAAAACGCAATTTTGACAGTTATAAACAAAAAGAATAAAAAAATTTTCTGTAATTTTTTTTTAATTTAATTTTTTTAAATTTATTTTTTTTTATTTTTTTATTTTATTTTTATTTTTTTAATTTAATTTAATTTAATTTATTTATTTTTATTTTTTATTTTTTTTTTTTATTTATTTTTTTTTTCTTGAAGATTCTGAAACCATCATATTCGAGATCTACAGACCCGATAACATATATAAAGACACCAACATTGTTGTTATACGAATGTTTATTAACTCGGCACCGCACCGGAGCCAGCACCGGTGCCGATGCCAACTCCTCAGATTCCGATACCAACTCTTTCTAGAAATTACACTCTGAATCTGACTCCTTTCTCCACTTCTCTTATGCATTTCGTTCATTCCTACCGTGGGACCCCCATCCGTGGGGTCCCCAGACACCCCTCATGATCTTGAAACCATCATATTCGAGATCTACGGGTTCGATAACATATATAAAGATACCAAATATTGTATCATTACACAAATATTTACTAACTCCGCACCGCACGGGCCAGCACCGATTCCGTTAACTCCTCTGATTTGATCCCGATCCTTTCTCCAGAAATCGACTCCATCCTTTCTCCAAATTTCAACCTTCTACGAACATTTCGATTTTTTAGGGGGGAGGCGCCTCCCTCCCGGGTGAGCACGGGGACGTAACCTCGTCTACGATGAGGTTACGTCTCCCTCAACGGGGAGCTAAGTTTGAAGAAGATAAGTCAACTAGAACTCATCTAAATTGAGTGGTGAAGAAAAGTGTGGGTTATAAGACTTATTCCTAGCCCTTCTAAAACTCAAATATTGGCCAACCTGACCTCAAAATTGGTCTCACCACCCTTAGGAACCCATAATTTGACCAATCAAAAGTAGAAAACTTAACAATTTTAGAGAAAATCCAAGGCATGTCGGCATTTGACTTTACCCCTGCTTCATTAGGACTCACTGATCTCAGAATCAACTTCCCACTATGAACCCCTAACCGCACTCAAGGTCAAAATCTGACGACAATGAATTCCGAAGTCATGTCGGCATTACTTGACTTGAATTCCCTGTTCCAAACGCCTCACTCATAAACGGCTTCCCCGACCCCAAAAACCCATAGATGGACACCTCAAGCGTCAAAATCTACGACCTTACAAAATTTCAAGTCATGTCGGCTATTGACTATTTTTGACTGAAGCCCCAGAACCTCAGAAAACGTCACCGACCCGAAACTCCAAATTTGACGCTCAAGCGTTAAAATGCTTGAAATCCCGAAAACGCAACTGCGGTGGCACGCAGAAATTGCAGCGCGAACGCGTGGGCTCAAACCATCAAAATCGGACTCAGTGGGAAAAAACGCTTCATCGAAGGCTCCGATATCCGGAAAAGCACTAAAAGCACCAAAGTAACAAAAACATTCGTCTAGTGCCGAATGTTTGCCTGCTGCGAACGTGCACTCTTACTATCATAATTACTTATATATATATATATATATAGTATATATTATATATATATATATATATATATATATATATATATATATATATATATATATATATATATATATATATATATATATATATATATATATATATATATATATATATATATATTATATATTTAAATATATATATATATATATATATATATATATATATATATATATATATATATATATATATATATATATATATATATATATATATATAATTACTTAAGTGGTGCCTTGCGTGCTCTGCGACTGGCAAAAAGTTCAATGATACCGGAAAGTTCAATGTAATAGGATGGAGTGTTAATAGCTTAGAGGATAGGGCGAAGGGGGAGAAACAGTAACAGGTATTGTGCAGAATATTCTGAGCACTATAAGCAGGTTAGGGAATAGTGCATCAAGCTTCAGTTCATGAAGCTTGTTC
>JABUQX010058500.1:12500-15000 GCA_015478945.1 Trachelipus rathkii
CATGCATTTTATTCTCTTTTTAACCTCTTCTAGTGTTATCGGTCGCAACTCCTCACCTAAATCTACTGCGTCATCCTCTCGTATCCGCCTTTTCTCTCCCTCCTCCTCTTTTTTGTATAGTTCCGAGTAGTATTCCCTCCATCTACCTTCGGTCTCCTCTGGCTCCACCAGCAATACTCCATTTTTATCTTTAATGGAGTGTGATGTTGTAGTGCCGTTTTTTTAAACTTCCTCGATATATTATAAATGAATGTTTTAGTTCCACTCATATCTCGTCTCAGCTGGTCTCCTCTTCTCTAACATGATCTCTCTTTAGCATCTCTCTTTATTTCTTCAGTATGTTCCTTTTCTCTACATATTCCAATCTAGTCTTCGGGTTTCTTCTCTTAATCCACTTCCTAAGCGCATTTTTTTTACATTTTATTACTTGTTTCACCTCATCGTCCACTACATAGTCCTCTGCTTTCTTCTTCCAATTTTCTTCACATCCACGGTCTCCCCAACACTCTTTCCCATTTTTTTCTTTAAAATTTTTCCACTCCGCCTCAGTTCCCTCAAAAAAGCTTTCATTATTGGGTTTACAGATTCTTATCTTCTCAGTTAGTATGTCAATCCTCGGACTATCACTCAACTTTTCCACCGCAAGTCTTTTTCTTTCCTTGTTCCTCACTCGTATTGGTCTTCCCAAATTGAATTTCCCTATCACCAGTCTAGTGATTCCGAGTCAAAAGAGACCGGGGTATGCTTTTTACATCCTACGATTCTTCGGTAATTCACCATTATCAAATCTATTATCATTTGATTTAATCTGTATAGTCTCCCATTTCACATTCATTGTACCGACGTCCACTTTGTGCGATTCTGGAGGCACAATAAAAACAATATATGTGGTACATAATGGAAAGACTGTTTCAACTGCGAAATCTTTGATCTTTCCCTTCCTCGGTTTTTTCTCTCCACTCCATTTTGGCCCCCAACACTGCTCTCCTTCCAAATCCTTCTCTCTCATGTGTGCGTTTTAAAATTCTCCCATCAAGATCTTAATTTCCGCATAAAAGCTGTCATATAAATTCTGCAGCTGTTCATATCAATCCTACTCTTCTTCCATCCAACTTTAATGTCACCCTGCCATCATTCTTTCACTTCCTTAAACACCTCCTCCCACCCTGGTTTCCCACTCGAGTCACTATCAAGTTGCACCATATTTCCTTTCTGGCTGCTCTCTTCTTAACATCATCCGAATAATCCTATTGCAGCCGTCGTCTCCCTTCTTCCACTCAATCGTGTCTCACAACACGCCTAGTACATCCAGCCTGGCGCTATCCATCATCTTTACAAACTCCTCCTCTTACCCTCCATCCGTACTCACAATTAATTGTTCCAAATGCATATGTCAATTTTTCGTAGTCTCTTTTTCGCTCGCTGTATCAGTAACCGAAAAGATCCGTCAGAGATCCGAAGCTCCCATTTGCGCATCTTATTAGTAGTATATTATATATGATATATATTATATAGTTGTGTAAATATATATATATATTATATTTATATACTATTAATTTAAAAAAAAATCAGATCCCGTAATTCCAGGGGGGGGGCAAGTGCCACCTCCTTGCCTTATTGTGTGGGGTTTGTCCCTTGGCCCAGGTGGGCCACACCAGTACTCCCTCACAAACCCTTCCATGTCACGTCCTTTTTGAAGCACTTGACAATGGGTCCTCTTCTTTCAAATTTGCTCTCCTCAGATTTTCTTTTGCTGACTCAATGCACTTTTTCTTAGGAAGACGTCCCAGCCAGTCGATTCCAACACACACTCACAATATACATCCGCTTAACCAAACGACTATCATCCATCTTTCCATCATGACCAACCATCTCAACGTACTTTCATTTATTCTCTCATTTAATCACTTTTTTCACACGTAAATCTGTAATACGTTTCATTTCCTCATTTTATCATTCTTCCTTATTGCATTTCTTTGTTAATGTTTTGTTCCATTGAACAACATTGTACTTTTTAGATCTATGCCTCTTACTTCAAACCATAGTCTCACTACTCATACTTTATGCACAGGTAACAACATACCTCACGTAAGATCCTAGCACACTCAGACTTTTAGTCTCTTTACATCATGAAATGATTTATTGCAACCAGCCACCTTTCCTGCAATTGACAATGTACCTATCACACTTTGCATCATCGTTCCCTTTTCTATTTCGTCAGCCATATAATATCCTAAATATTTAAACTTCCAACACATGTTCCACCTGCTCACCATCTAGCATAATTCCCACACCGAGGACTGTCCTCACTTCTCACAAATCCATACCTTACTCTTATCTCGTTTTTACGTCAAGTACGCCATCCTTTTCGCACAACTCTGCCAAATGCTCTCTACCAATCCTCTTCAAACTCTCTTCAGATCATCGCACAAAACATATTATATAATATATATATATATATATAATAATATATATAATATATATATATATTTATATATAT
>JABUQX010058500.1:20000-53806 GCA_015478945.1 Trachelipus rathkii
TATATATATCAGGTCTGGGTTCAAGTACAAGTACTTGTACTTCTACTTGTACTTAAGTACATTTTTTGGAGTACTTGTACTTGCAGTTTCAAAACCACTGTACTTGTACTTGTACTTGTACTTGAGCCTTTTGTACTTGGTACTTGTGCTTGGTACTTGCAAGTACTTTTGGCATTTTTAACTTGCCAATATTTTTTATTTTCTTTTTATCATTTTCCTACGAAACAGAAAAGTAGTAGAAGAATATGACACAAGTCGAAAAGAAAGGCCAGCCTTACCTCCCTTTTATACCTATTAGTGGGAACTCGCCGCACAGAAAATCCACCCTAGAGCTTCAACGGGACCGCGACGGACCCTCACTAATGGCATCTTCGCCAATGTTGGGGTTCATCCTTTGGCCCAGGTGGGCCACAATCCCCCGCCCTCACAAAACCCTGCATTTACTCCTATTATGCACTTTTTTTCTCGCCCCTAGCCAAAACCACATTTCACCTCCTCTCAGACAGATTGTCTTTGCTGACTCAATCTAACTTTTTCTTTTCGGTCCCCAGCAGTCCGATTCCCAACACAGCTCAACCACTAATACATCTCCGCTTAACCAACCGACTATCATCCATTCTTCTTCAATGGCTCAACTTCTCACATCACTTTCATGTTATTCCTCTCATTTATCTCTTTTTCATACATCAACTCTGTAATACGTTCATTCCTCAATTTATCAATTCTTTCTCACACCTAAACACGCCCTTAAGATTGTCATCTGAACACAATTGTACTTTAGATCTATACCTCTTATTCCAGACCATAGTCTTACTACTATACATTAAACACAGGTAACAGACTTACCATCGACGGCAAGACACTAGCGCTACTCAAGACTGTCCCTCTTTCACATCCACCAAGGATTTAATTGCCCCAGCCTCCCTTCCTGCAATTCACACTTATCCTTACTACACTCGGCATCATCCGTTCCCTTTTTCGTCCAACACATATATATAATATATCCTAAATATTTAAACTCAGTCACGTGTTCCAGCTGCTCAACTAATACTAGTCTATACTTCACACCGAGGACTGTCTTATCACAATTCACATATAACCATAACCTTACTTTTATCTATACGTTTACTTTTCAAATACCTACACATTACCTTTAACACAAACCCTCCAATTTTCTACAATCCTACTCAAACTCTCTCAGATTCACCTCACAAAACCTTATTATATATAGGTAGGGCGCTTAAATATATTATATATTAATATATAATATATATATATATATAATATATTAATATTATATTAAATTATATATTGTTGGTGTGGGTGTGTGATTAGTGTATTGAGTATACTTAACAATATTGATGTTACAATGAACTGAATTTTATCATTTATGCAGACCCTAGGTTGAAACTGATGGAGAGAAATTATAGTGTTATGTTACTTACCATTGAGTAATTCAAATTTGTATAATTATTGGGGGAGTTTATATAGAATAAGATATATATATATAAGAGTATAAGGAGTAGTGTATAGTAAAAATTGAATGATGAGAATGGAAAAGTAATAAATGGCAGGTGTAACTAATATATGGTAAACTATTATATTAATATATATTGAGATGATATTGTTTTTGTGGGCGATATTCCGAAAGAGAAGTTTTAGTAAGGATTTAAATAAGGAGGATTTGGCAGGTTTATTTAGTATATAGAAGTGAACGTAAGGGTTTGTAAAGTAAGGAAAATAATAGAGTTATAAGGTATTATGTTATGAGAGATATAAATACATGATACGTATGGGTGTTAAGTATTATGTATGATAGGAGCACAATATCACTTGAATCATAAGTGTCTGAGTTTTAATAGTATATTAATAAGCACTAGATACTTATAAAATGAAAAGGTTCTAAAACTAATTTAAGTATAGTAGGATGTGATTTGATGCTGCTTCCAAATCTATTGAAATAATCAATTAAGATACCGAAAAGTAGAATTAAATTATTGAACGGTTTTTGACCATCTGATAAGAACTGTGTGTCTGCGACTCTGTGGTCGGATGTGTAGTGATATCCAATGGTGAGAATTTGAGTAGAATTATGGATACCTGGAAAAAGAAATGATTATTAGATTTAGGAATAGGAGTATAGTTCCATATGGTGTCTAGGAATGGAACGAATATCTTTATAGTATGAGACGTATCTACGGTGTGAATGAATTGATAATGCGGATGAATTCTAGATTATAGGGAGGATCAGAGGGGGAGATAGGAGATGAAGGTGACATGTAAAAGTATGTTATTAAAGGGTGAAAGTAGATAAGTAAAGTACAGTGGATGAATTGGAGTAGTGTTCGAATAGGGTGGAAAGAAAGGAGTGAGAGTGTATGATATTATGTGCGGTTTGAATTAGGACGCGACGGATTTCAGAGTGAGTAGGAGTGCTCAGATAGCACACGATACCTTGTGAAGTGCGTTGAGGGTGGGAGTAGATATCTTGACTGCGAAGGCAGTGGCGTATATGAGATCATCTTAAGATTAAAAGAAGGGGGATGTGCGGCTAAGAGGACTTGAGACTTCTCTGTCAAATAAGCTATTGCTGTTGCACACAAATAAAACTTGATCTACGAGTTACTGATTATGACGACTTGCGAAGGTAGTTAGGAATAATTGTATTTAGGGAAACGCTCATCTATACGGTACCTTGCAACCAGGCGTCCTCATAACTGGAGGAAGATATGAGTGGGATGGAGTAGAATTACTATATATATAGGTCATGAGTGTTATAGAATATATATATGTAGTGTTGAGGTGTATATATTAAAGACTATGAAATATGAGATCTAAATAAAGTTATTAGTTATGACGATAATGTTGAAATAGTACACGTTGAGTGATAAAGTAAATTAATAATATAATAGTAAAGTGTTAATTTTAAATATATAATTAAGTGATACCGGAGTGAGTGAGACAGGGGTGTAGTATGTCTCCTTGGCAATACCAATCTGTAAAATGGATGAGGTTATGAAGTAAATTAGAGGTAGAGAGGTGACAGAGGAAATTAAGATCGTTTTATATAGAATTGATGGAAGAATGGATGAGTAGTAGAGTGATTACCCTAATAACGGTGAGCCGTTAGAGCCAGTAAATTATTTTTTTCGGGGGGGAGGGAATTTAGATATTAAGATTAATTATAGGTTATTATTGGATGTGGAGCGAATTCTATTAGTAAATGTAGAGTTATTGTAGAAGAGACTAAGTTAGAGATATAGTTGGGTAGGGTAGTTGATAAAAGAAAGGGTTGAAAAGTCAAAACGTATGATAAGATAAGGGTATAATAAGTTGTTGAAAATAGTCAGTAGACTAATAGAATACCTATATATATATATACCTATGATATGTATTATAGTTATATTAGTTATTATATAATAGTAAGGAATTTAATTTTCCTAATAACTGGAAAAGAGTGGAGTCTCTAGATATTTTAAATATATTATTATTAGTAATCATTATTGAATATGAAATAATAGGTGAGATGACGGGGGTGACGCGTGATGCTCACACGGCACATGGATTTTGAAATGAATAAACGCAGACTGTAAAACAAAGATTAACGCTGTAAAGAGTTTTTATTTTGTATATAGAATTGAGTGAGTAAAATATGGGCGACTAAGGTAGGCACTAGGTTTGCTAGTTATCAAATCGTTGTTTGGTGAGAAAACAAGAGAGGCACACGAGGTCGTTAAGAATGCGCGACCGAGTGTCTTACCACAATCGATGCGGAAGTCTGTCTGAGTAACGTTTAAATGGTCATACATGTTAAGCTGAGGAGGCTTTATTGTGCTGGATATTATACATGATGTTATTATTGCAGAGTCCATGGCACAAAAATTCTAAACATCATGGCTGTATATATGCTACGAGAGAATACTTAGTGTGGTTCTGTTGGGTGATGATATAGGAGACATTACACTAAATTAGCTGGAGTGAGACGAGATTGCATGTCGATATTTAGAAGACGAATGGATTTGTTCTATCTGGATCTGTGGACCGATTGGGGTCAAAAATGGGGAGAGAAATAAAAATGAAACAAAAGTAACGTCTGATGAATGTGGGTTCAGTGAGCAAGACGGAATGGAATTGAACTCGGCCCAGTAGATCCCAGATCATTCTGGAGACACTGACTGTTAGTGAGGGAGATATAGGCCGTCTGCGGAATCTCTCTCGCAAAAGGTCACTGAAGTAAGGCTAGTGTAACCGGGGCATATGCGAGGACGCGATGGGAGTAGCAGAAGGAAACATAGTTAGGCAATTGCATGTCTGGAACATGGAAGCCTGGAAAGAGCAGAAAGTAGTACTTTGGCAGAGGCGAGAAGAAAAGGTGCATAACAGGAGTGAATGGTGGTTTGTGAGAGGTTGGTTGTAGCCACCTGAGCCAAAGGAATGAACCTCTACATCAGTGACGAGAGGTCAATAGTTGAGTCCATATTTCGCCAGAGCTCACCGAAAGAACACTATATATGGGGAGTATCATTGCTGACTGCGACGAGTTGTCTCAACAACATGTTGTATCACAGGAAGGAGTCGGGTACATGCGCTGAGGGTCTGTCATCGCATACTTTCAGTCTTCATATTATTTTCTTCAAAAAAAGGAAGCTATTATGTCCAATGAATCTCCTCCCGAGAGGTATCTTTAGAAAGTGCACACATACCGTGACTGTTACGCTCACGGTTAAGCCGTGACGATTGTGGGGCAGTAAGACTGATATAGGTCGATTGCATTGAGGAGTAATTCACATCGATTCAGGATGCACTGATGATGATGATCGACTAATGAATGATTCGATGATGAGAGTGTGAGAGGTAGAAACGAGATAGATGATGAGGAATAGATGAGTGATGGAAACATGATAGATGACTATAGACTCACGATATATATAAGTGAGAAATGATGAGTCCTTGAAGGAATCAGTACAGCAAGACATTGTATTTAACTAAATAAAGTAGCGAGTTTCTGGGCTTATAAATATAAATATCATATAATACGTTTGTATTATTATCAATATTCTTTAATGGCGACCAACCATCTTATAGAGAGGATGGTATAAATTATAAGATGTTTCTTATAAGAGATTCGTTAGAATGTAGTAATCATGAGCTCTAAGAAATTACACCAAAAAGGGTAATATTAGCCTTAGTTTTATCGATGATATATAGAATCAGTACACTACTCATAGATGAATATTATGTATTGATATATCGTCAAGCTCAAACCTTACTACGATGTTTTCTGAGGAGTAGTAAACAGGTATTTATATTGAGTATGAGTAGCCTATATAATATATATATACTCCTTCTTATCGTTAGGACACATTTATCCGATATTCATATCAACTATCTGCAATATATATGCTTTATAAACTATACCACTATGACGAAGAATTCGATTCACGAGATTGAGGGAAAATTATCGACCATGGGGGTGCGACGTTGTACAATAAGCTAACTTATATATCGTAAAGCTATCGATACTTGTAGCTGCTGAATCGACACACACAAATCTAGATCTCGAAACTTGCGCATCACTGTATGCTACTAATTGAACAAACACTTCTAGAGCGTAACCTTGCACTCTGAGAGTATATACTACGTGTAGCTTAGAACATTCTAGAGTAATTTGTAACTTGTACTTTGTACTTGAAAACAGAGACCTGGGACTTGATACCAACCCATGATGAGAGAGAGCAAATGCTAATACGACTGAAGTACGCACGAGAACAGTACAGGAAACTACCAATCACCCAAAAACTACTCATCACTCACTACACTTTATCTAACCCTAATATTATCCACTAGGACAGGTAGTAGGGAGGTAGTAGCAATTGACGTTTTCAATATATCAATCAGAGCGTCTTTAGCCGCGTATGAGTACCTATATACTCATAGTATACTGAGTTAATTATAATTAAAATTTAATCTTTAGCCCATAAAATAAATATAGTCGTATAATTATTTATATAAATATCAATAATTTAGTACACACACTTCTCTACTTTCAAATGTTTGTCAATAATGTTCAAGGTGGGTAAGTTAAGTTAGGATTAATTAAGCAGGAGTATATTCTTAATTCATTATTTTAGTAATTTGAGACCTTAGTTATATCGTGGCCAAGGATTTCCTTTTCAATTAAAAAAGAACGTAATAGCTAAATTTCACTCGTAAGTAAAATTTGCTAATAATCAGGTATCTTGACTCATTTATTTTGAGATAAATTATTCCGTGAATATCGTTATTATGTGAATTCATTTATTTATACTATTCTACTGCGCTTTTGTTTTATTATTGTTTATTATTAGTAATATCGTTGGGAGTAAAAAAGTCTTTAATTATCATGATCTGATAGTTAAAGTGTTTAGACTATCACTCAAATTGAAGTAGTTGATAATGTTTTTTATTATATAAGAGTGTAGTTCTGTGAGACTATGATACTATGAGATAACCAAGATAGCTCCTTGACACTGTAGCTTGACTGAAGAAAAGTTTAGAACACAACACTGTATACTTATGAACCAACACGCCTAATATAGAATGAAAATAAAAGATACATTCTAATATCTAAACTTGTATGAGACAGGAAACATAATTATTTATCCATGAATATACTATATACTAACTTATATTCATTCCATAATTTTGTTTAATAGTTTTGTTAATTTTTATTACATATTATATATAAATTATAATGATATTTTAGCGATAAGTGTTTCCATAAAATTTTTATATCTTTATAGGAGTTTCATTTTCTATTTTTGTTTCTATATTCCCATTTAAATATTTTAAATGACTATACACAGTATTTAAAAGAGTAGCTAACAAAAACTACTGATGTATAAAAATGGTTAGCATATATTAACACTTGTTAATATATGCGCATATTGAGTAGAGACCATACGCGAGCATTGTTGTCTCACACACAATGATAATATTTATATTTTTAGGAGGAAACAATTTAGTGCATTTCAAAGTTGGTAATATTATTCAAATTGATGTTTGAGCATATGAAGAGAGAAATATCACCATTTCTTTTAAGATTTTTGGAGAGACGTAGTTTTTTCGAAGATCTAGTCTAGTAGGTAAATATGTGTACCTCGTTAATATCCTGAGAATGCGAATGTCGCTATATAGTATGTATCGCCTTAGCAGACCCATTTTTGGAGCGCTCATCAATTGCTCTGATGATCTTGCATGAATATTAGTCGTAATGAGCTCCGCACTCAGATTATATTCATGTGTGCATACTAATTTGAGGAGACGACTTCGCACTGCCTGTCGTCGACTACATCATTCTACATTATTAATTATTCAATTAATTTGAGAAATTTTATTAAATTATCTATTTTTAAAAAGAATTAACTAATCACGATTTGACTCTAAATTTTATATTTATATATTTATTATTAGTCTCATTATTGAGTAATCTAGTGATGATATTAAATTTTCATGAGAGACTATTTATTTTTGAGTCATATTAGAGAAAATTTTATTTCATTATTATACAGTATATATTTTTAAAAGTTTATTGATTAAATAATTTATCGCATATGTATATAGAGTTCCCGAGGGGCATCGAGAGAGTTTCACTGAATCGACAATGATTCTGTAAGGTAATATTCGTTTACGAGTCACTTCTCGAGAACATATTACCGCTACCGACTCCGGCTCCGATCTTCTCTCAGACTCACGTTCCGAGTGCGCGCTCTGGGCCCGATCGTCGACTTAGGGCTCTTCGAGGAGTGTTCCGAATGACTCGAACATATGTGCAAAAACGGTACCATGTCAACTTTCGTTTCGTTACACCACTGTGTTTACTCAAACATCAAACGTATTCGACTCAGCCAACGCGATACGACTCTGGTTCAAACTCTCGCACACTCTGAGTTCATTATTTTTCTAGAACATGTAATTATTATTATCATATATTAATAATCTATATATTTATTTATTAAATATTAATAAAATATCAATTTATATAATTAAGTGCTGTTGCAAAGGTGTTTTGCATATATTCATTTGCACTATATTATTTAATTTATCTTTTTATTTTTAGTTGACATGTTATGTTGATTAATGTTATGAGAAAAAGACTCCATAGTATGGATTCCATAGCAGCTAACATACAATATAAATTAATAACTATGTGTCTGGGAAGATCTCACTGTGCTTGATTCAAGCTACGCATATTACTATTATTATTATGTTATTATGTATTGAGATGTATATATTTGATGTACACTAGTATTATCATCAGAATATATTATGAGGGTGCAAGAGTGGATAAGTTATGTCATGGATTAGTCGAGTTACTTGGAGTGAAGATGACAGAACGTTTGAGGGGCTCACGGCTGCGCTCGCACTCAGACCTTCATCAGCTCCGATGAGTCATCAGCTAAGATCTATAGAGAAGGGTTGTCGCAAGTCAGTTTGAGTTTTCGCTATACGGCTCAAAGCATTTCGCGTGATAGGCAAGTTTTAATAACGTACGGGCAGGTGTTACGATATTCTCAACGAATGCGTCAGTAGTATTAGATGGTGTCATACACCTTCGCCGCCCTGTACCTCCGACCCTCTGAGAGAGAGGTGCGCCACCCAGTCTCCACTTTTAAGAGTTGCGCGCAAAAGTTGGGGTGGTTTTATCACTGCGTCTGATGTAACGTGCTGAAAATTTGCTGTGAGATTGATGCAGAGTATAGTGAGTCAAGAATTTTAAGATAGCATATGACAGGTAGTCTTTCACACTTGGATATTACCTATTGTGTAGAACGTGCGCATGTCGTATTGTCCACACGCGTGCGCTTGCCTTGTCAGCTCCGTGTGTCAGAGAGTGCGTGCGCGAGAGATAATTAATAATTACTAGTGCGATAGTATGCAGCAATCTAATTGTTTTACTTATATCTCTATGAGTACTTGAGTTTTCAGGATCTGTAGATCTCTAATGAAACACAGTAGTGGGCTATATTTCAACGTAACTATGCATATATATTATAATATCATAAAGCGATGAGCACTAAGTCAAAAATATTGAGAAACTGTGTTACATTTAACACCGTCATTCGTCATATTATTTTCTTTTGTAATGGTTCTTCTGAACTTGCGCAAACAATATTTATATCTTGTTTAGTCAATTAACATTCTATCAACGATGCGTAGGGCTAGAAATTCAGGTAACACTCCAGATAAATATCAAATATTTAATCACTTTCACTATTTTCTAACAAATATATAGTTCCAACTTAATTCCGTGGATCTATATTAGATCTATATCTGATACTTGATTCAATATACCATCTATTGATCTTGACTTGACTAACTGCTTCATATTGATGCAAGTCATTGATTTTTTTTACAAAAAATTGGTCATGTTTTACATACCCTAAACGAGGACAGCTGTTATCCAATTTACAGTCCATAAAAATATGCAAAAGTTGAAGATCAAGTAAACCGAACATTAAGTAAACTCGCAATACGCATCTTCTTACCCTTCTCTGGTTCCCTAGGTTATCCACCGCGTCGATAGGAATGATCTTAACAGTGATATCCTTTAATTATTTTAGATTCTACATTGATCTAAGAGGTATTTTCTCAATGCAAAGTTAAGTGTGCAACAATACTAGTTTAACGTATATATAATAGAGTGCGTAACTGATTTAAGCCATCACTCCGCACATAAGCATAAGCGGTCGGAGGTATAAGAGAGATCAAGGAATGTATGATGCATACGCACAATCAGTACGCACCGATCCTAATTTGCCCGCCAACCTGGTTCTCACCAGTACCACCTAAGCGGTCAGTAAAAAACGTGTTTTACTGCGGATACCAGATATTTCCCGCTTAGACGCATATAATTTCGTATAACATCTAAAAATATTGAACTCTTAATTTTGGATATCTATGGAGTTCATATATTACCGTGAAGTAAGATCCTCGTAAGCACTAAATAGATGAATTAGAATAACAGGTAAGAACATAAACATACGTATGGAAATCAACTTACTTTTATAGCGAGATATGATTTTCAATTCTAATAAAGATTGTTTTGATTCATAACTGAGAAGTCCACATTGAAAATCTTTGTTCATGAGATCAAGGTCTTTAATACTACGACAGGTCCCAATAACTAGGTGTTTATAAACTAATAGAATATGAATATATAATAACGGTCTTGGGACATATCGGAGCACTCACCTTCCCGTTGACATCGATTGTTGTGTTGTTGGTGGTCAGAATTGTCTATGTTTTGGGTTATATTATATATAATATATATATATATATATATATATATATATATAATATTATACACACTAATATTAAACAAGGAGTATAAATACTGTTAACATTTGAACTACATATTCATTACTTCAAATACTTAATTAACAATATATCATATTATATAACATATAAAAACGTAACTTATTCTCACCTTGTCAAACGTATCTCTAACATAAACAAGTGTATTATTATTTATATGCATTATTAACATACGGGAGTAATCACTATATGTTCAAGTAAAATAAACACTCTACTCAACTACCTGTCTCATTATCCTGGCTTTATGTGCACTGATATCACATACATATGGTCAGAGCGAGACCAATTAAACACCACACACAGCCGAGCAGAGTATGCTACACACGCTAATAAAACGTACTATACACATAACTTATAATAAACGCAACAACACAACACATTATAGCATTAATTCACTATAATAATCTAAAATTTAATTAAAATTTATTCAAATTTAGAATATTATTACTATAATTTTATTATTACTTAAACATATTTTTTTAATTAGACAAATAATATTATTAAACATGTCTATAATCTATTATTTATCAAATCGAGCATCCATAACTTAATCATAATTCAGATTAAATATTATATACATATAACTATAAATTAATCAAATTAAATCATTTATAATATTTCCAATTATCACATTACTTATTATTAACATAATCTACCCATTAATCAATGAAATGTTAATTTACATTAGTAGCGATAGTCTAGAGTAGGACTTAAAAGACGATACAAAGACAATAAAAATGTATCGAGCAATGAAACCCTGTGTAAGCACCGCTAATATCTCATGCTAATAACTAAGCTCTTATAGCGCGATATAAGACAACAAGTTCTAAATGTATCTCTGATCCATCGGGTAGTAAAAAAGACATATATAACAAACTGTTATTGATATCACATAACCCACTATAGGAGTAAAACGTTTCGGCGCTCAGCTATGGGGGCCCTACAACAACTCGAGAGGAGAGGAACCCACATCCACCAATAACAAGTTTGGCCAATCAAAAGCGATCTATTACGAACGAGAGCTACATATACAAGAGTTTTTCATTTTGTATGTGTATATATATAATAAAACAGTTTGTTCTAATGTATAATCGAAAGCTGTTATCACACTAAGAGAATATGATTTTTAAGAGAGCACTATCCACTCAGAGCAGAGTGCACGTCTACTCAAAGCGCGACCATGCTTATTCTCTGAAAGGTATCATTCTCGAGGAGTTTCGATCCCAAACGTCTATTCACCGAGATAGTCAGAGAGATATACGCAGCACATTTAGATAAAACAATGTTTCGTCAAAATAACATGTTGTCCTATCATAAATGTAGTATAGCAACACACCCTATATGCATTTGCAACACGATGTATAGTTGAATACAAACAATTGCCCTATGCAGCAACAACTAGCTAGAATCTTGGCACAATGGGGCGACATATCTTTTCGGCCATCATAGCATACGCGAGTCGAAAAAATGCCTCGGAGAAGTCGTAGTATAAATCTCGCGGATACATAGATGAACTCTAACAGATGTTATCATAAGAGAGAAGGTAAGAACGCGTTATCAAATTAAACCGAAAGCTGTAAGTCACATATTTAACTGGCGTGCGGGATACTACACGCTCGTACGCACTAAATGGTTAGGCTTCATTAATACGGAAATCCACATGTTCTCGGTGTAAATATCATAGATTACACCAGTGCTATATGTAATTGACTAAAGTAAGCGATGATCGCTCATATGGCAAGTCATTCAGTCACCTACATCCGTTCATTAAGATGAACAGGATAGGATCTCAGTGGAAAGTAGATCGTTTTTTTAGTAAATGATAGAGGTAATACTGATACGTTAACCATGTGCATGGCTGTCGCCAAACACGCTACATTGTCGAAGAATGGCGCGAAGCGATGTGCAAGATCCAACTAAAGGACGACCGAGTACCCAGAAGGTCACATACACATTCTATCGAAGAGAAGTTATGGCCGTCTAGTACAAACTCATCACATGAAAGTGAGTGTTAACAATATATGCGCGACAACGCTAATTACTAGAAACCACTAACGTCTATATCTAAGGTGAAGATAAAACGTCGGACGTAGCGGCTTCACACGTCAATACCGAGTTAGGTGAAGGTAGTTATACAGAGTTAACGCTGGATGAACCAATCACCACAGAGAGTACACAACATACTTATCTCTACACACTGCTCCACCACTCGCCTGTACGACATTCGATAATCTGGAATGGAAGGTGCGCACCACGCCACAGAGAATAAGAATAAAGAGATCACAATTATATATTTTGGATACTCATGCAGTAAGGTAAAACACAAGCAAAAGATAATTCTGAGTATTGGTTTCCCATGGGGGCGCAACCCCCCGAGGGTAAATCCCGAGCACATAATAAACTATATATGAAAATGAGTACACACAGGATATGCATTAGACGACAACACCAGAGAACTCCCGCGCGAGAGAGGAAAACTAACTTCAAGTCATCTTCCTGAGTTAAACCGACGTGAGCGTTAGACGCAGTCCCCGAAGGTTGTGAGAAATAGCGATCCACATGACGCGATACCACTGTCACACAGCGAAAAATGCCTATACTAATATCATGATATATAATAGAAATCGTAATGCTAAACAGTCCTTAAATAAAGGAGTAAATGAAGATTTCTTATCAGAAAATACAGAGGACTAGACGTCGAACCCTGGCCCAGCAAAACTCTGCTCAGTCGCGGTAACGATGATGTATTAATAAAGATGCATTATATTCTATCAGCTATAGATATATCAATCACAATCAAATAAACAATATAATCAATATAACATGTTATTTTATATCATATGGTAATGTGTTGTATACATGAACTGAAGTACCTATTAATGACCAAATTATTGGATATACGTGAATACACTAATATACTTTAGACAAATACCTAAAAAGGGCATATAAATAAAATTAATAATAATAATAATTTATAAATAATATAATAATATAATAATTAATAATATATATAATAATAATAATATAAATTAATAATTAATTAAATATTAATATAATTATAATATAATTAATATCGGATAATACCAAAAACTTACCATATTAGAAAGGAAATACAAAATAACGCTATAACTCGTAAATGAAAATATAACTTACAAATTAAAAACAAATTACATATTTTGGAATCAGAGTATAAAAAGCTTATTACCGAAATGTTCATGGAGTTTCTATAAACATAAAATATAGTTTTATACTGTTAGCCTTCATTAAGACTCGAAAAGAAAAACATAAATTTTTACACACGTTTACGTTACAATTATATCAGGTTAGGTTTGTTAGGTTATGTAAATATGCGTTATTTACAGTGTCAACAGAACTCTTACAATTCAAATTTTCGCTTCCATATAAGCAAGTGAATATAATCCTAATGATATAATCTAATATCGAATGCCTTTATTTTACAAACTTTCTGCTCCGATCACACAAAAATACATGAGAGAGAGAGTATCAATCAATGTTTAAAAAATATAAGTCAATAGTTCAGGTTTATCAACATTAAATAAAATAATTTGTATTCCATTTAGGAAAATGAATATATACACACTTGGTAAATAACTTCCGCGAGTATCTCATTTTTATTATCTCTATGTAGTTAGTATTAACGACAATTCCTGAAAATATCCATCTATATATGGTGTGTTACAGTAGCGTATACGAATATTGAGATGTAGTTCTCACGAGAATATCAATCAGCACGAATACGGCCGTATTATTCTAGACTTTCGAACAACTGTACTAGTAAATTATTCTACTGGGTTACGCTACCCTCTCACAATTGTATATTGTGTCTTAGCAGATATTTATCAATATTTTAGTATCAGTTATTATATCCTGAATTTCTTAGTTTTGATTCGTAAGTTATATGATTAATTTAACTCAACTGAAATTTAGTCCCTAGACAAACACCTACGCGGATGACAAATAACCTTTTAAATGACTTCATAGATAATGTTTATCTGCCACACCACTAGAATATAATAAGAAGACTTCGTAACTGTAGAGCACCGTTTCAGGGTGACGTTATGAAACCCTAACCCACTTAGTTGCAGTAACGCACCACATACCTATCCATGACGCGAAAAATAAGCATATTCTCATTGCAGAGGATTGTATAACTTACTAGGTCATGAAAATAAAAAGAAAACATAATTATATGTTTTGTCTTGAGCTTTTTAGTGATCTACACCACTCTCTCTACACATGCTATGAGAGTGAGAAAATTGTAGTGTCATATTTCTATCTGAGAGCGTAGAGTATTCCTAAAAACTAAAAACACATTGTAGAGCACTAGAAATTAGTATATAGAAGATTAAACTTAGCCAGTTGACCCATTCTTGGTCTATGCGAGTAGAGGTAGACATATGAGTCAGTGAGTATAAGATTATTATCATATATCTTATACTACTATAAAATTTATCAGCTATGTTACCTATATATAGTATATATATATATATATGGAATAATATACAGATTGATATATTAAATATATACATACGTATATTAGAATAATTAGGAGTTGGTTCGTGGGTGACTGAAAGGGTTATATAAAGATTTGAGAGAAACTCACTACAACTATACTAGGGATATTGATATATCACTCACTGTATAATAGTCTTGTATAGATAGAGATATATACGGAAACCGCTCGCCGGCGCAGCTGTTACCAAGCGCATCTAACAGCGAGAGAGGCGCGCTATATCCTAGCAGAGAAGAGACTGGATCAACCACCACTCGTCATTTAGAAGCACACGTATACTCATCTGACAATCCTACTCTTCATATTATATGTTTGCTTTATGTCATAAATTCACAAAAGTTATGTATATATAAATAAGTAAACCTATAAGCAATATCTTAACCACATGCAAATAATATACAATTAAGATTACACCAACAACTATAGTTCTCTTACTCATATCTGAAAAAAAAAGTATATTATCACGATGAATGTTTACACCTGAGTAAGCTCATTCATTCTTTTTTTTTTTTCGATATCTTATACGTCGTCCATTGTGTTTTCTTATAAACATAGATATATAATTTTTGTCACATATTCGATTTGTTCAATGCGACATATCGATATGAACGCAAATAATACAAATAAAAATTGTTCACTATTTTCTTATATACATGAGAAGAACATACTATATATCAAGTTGAGTTGTCATAAACCAATTATAGTTAATTATAAACACATTGATCAATATTATAACAAAATAGTCTCTTTTATAGTACATTATATTGAGAGCAGATAATAGTGAATATAAATATAAAATTATCTCCAATCAACACACTTCATATTACTTCTAACAAAGTAGTCTACACTTTTTTAAGTAAACACTTAGCAACACCACTATGACCCGAGATATTGCAAGTTATTGCAATTTAGAACCTTTCAGACTCTTGTCAGATTCTAGCCTTTACTCACTGTCAATTAGTTTTTAGGTTTTACGCGCATATATTCAATGAACGACAATACAAAAAGCTTCACTTAGAGACGAAATTTGCACGACTACTATTTTTTCTCATAAACTAATAATTTGGTATTAAACTTATAGTAATCAACTATTTTTCATAATAAGCTTCATTCTTTATTACGTTTATAAAGAACACATAATTTTCATAAGGTATCTGTTTTTGTAGTTCTCTTCAATTACTTTATATAGATATATCTAGTACCACAATATGAGATTAAGCCCAGAGTATAGCTTCCTCTCCATAATCGTTGTGTATTCTATGACGTTAACAAATTATCCTCAAACGTAATTTCTTCTCCTATTTCAAAACTTTTTGTTAAATTTTTTCCTCCTGATTTCATCTTTTCTTCTGTATATGGGGTGTGTAAACGACTAATTTCAACTTATCGTTAAATTTAAAGTACTCTAAAGCAACACAGTCCCCTCCTCACCGATCACGAAACTCCCAAGGAGTCGATTTCCTTTAGATAAGTGGTAGTAAAAAAAAAACTTAACTCATATATAGGGGACACTATTTAGAACTTTCGATCACGCGCAGTATGGCGAGGTACTTATAAAAGGTGTTCTCTACTTGGTTCACGTCTGTTAGCCAATACTCGCGAGCAAGTATATGTTAGAACAAATTTAAAACACTAATCACATACCTAATTACTGAAAGCGAGATAACTCGACAGCACTGCGTCTAAACAACCTTAACCATTGCGTCAGTGGGTGACCACTACCTCATCTTGATACGATTCACACCCCTTTCCTGGGAATTCACATACTTTAGAGAGGATTCTCTCGGGAGGTGAGAATGTGATTGGCTGAATATGGATAAAATTAGAAAGCACGTATAAGTGAAAAATTTAAATACCGTTACTCAATAAACACCCCTTCGAGGATCACTACACGAGATGGTGTCCTCATGCTATTACTCTGCCTGGGTTTGTAATTACTCATTGTAAAGATAGTGAGGCTCGTCTGACTGAATATATTTGAGTTCGAGTATAATGTACTAGTAAAGAATGAGATTATGTGTAATGAGTGAGCTCATCGCGAGATGACTTTGTAATATAAAAGTAGTATAGGTAACCTAAGATATAGAGTATGTCAGGTAGTATAGCATTAAACGTAATTCGATAAGATTAATTATGCTAATAATGTTTCGAAAGGGGGAGGGGTTAGGTTAAGTTTTAGGGATGGAATGATAGTTACTTAAAAGTAACCGTTGATGAGCAAAGAACTTTTGGTAGAGTCAACACAGACTCGATGGTTAGCCGAAAACATCAAAAAGCGAGTATGTCGCTTTCTGAGTTCTTTTAGTTTCTAACTGCAGGAACACTTATGTAGATTCAGTCGACTATGTAGTGACATAGCATAATTCGAATTGATAACACGACAACATCACGAAACTACACAGTAATAATTTATCTGAGAAAGCAGACGGCGTCGAGTTGAGAGCAGCGAGCATATATTGTCAGGAGGTAACGAGACATGTAATAGAGGAGAATGAAGAGTTACGATAACTTCACCACTGAAAAGGGGTTGGTTATGCCATGTATACCTTTGTAAATTCATTTTAAATACTTCATACGTTGTATGCTCTTCGACGACCCATCCTTAGCGGCCCGAGAGTATCACATCGTGTTGGACTGTAACACACTATGAGTCAAAATTCGGGGGAGGTTCGCAGTATAGCGTAATGTATAAAAAGACCTGTTCTAAGGTCTTCCACTATACTCGAGTCAGTGCGACTATGGCGAATATATAGCGAGTCTAACAGATATAATATAACCAATATTCTTATTATACATAAGAACATTAATATATCACAAGTTGAGGTAATACAATAATCCCAGGATGTGGTAGTTATTATCATATATCTTTAATTACAAATAAGATTAAATCCCACCGAAGATTAGGATTTCTATGATAATTCTCAAGCGGTTATATTAAATTACAATCTGTATACTCCCGGATATACAAAGTCGTAAATTTATTCTGATACAGATGAATCTAGACATCCCTATACTGTTCATGTCACAACGACAGACAGCAGTATGGGTTCATTTGTGTAAGTAAGCTAACACACTCTACCTCCTGAGAAAATTTAGTAGACACATTTACCCCGTATATATTGTATTTATGGTATTTCTTTAGAAAAATATGAGATGTCAATAGATGTCATGTAATACCACACTACTCTTTATTATGTTATTCTATTCTAAATTTTTTATTCTACACTTTCATATATTTTACACATATCAGAGATATATGGAATATTTATTTAGTGAAGATTTATAGGTAATATATATAGATTGTTGATTAATAGTTTAAATAGGACTGTGAGTTATTTTATTATTAAACACCTACGGAGCACGATTAGAAGATAAGCCTAATATTCTATTAAATGTCTCCGGTTATACAATACATTATCTAAAACTCCTCACAATAACTCTCTGAAAGCTTCTGTATTAATTGACAAGTAATAGATCAAACTAAGAAATATGCGCTGTAAAATTGTCTCTAGTCTATAGCTAGACCCAATTATACGATTGTCAGTATCTGTTGTCTATCGAGAGTACTATGTGGACAAAAAAAAATGTCTGAGATAAAGTCGAAAATATAGTTTTACTGTAATTTTCCATATTATATGGTGCCACATAATTAAAAAATAATACATAAAAAAGAAAACACTATAAAAAAAATCTAGATTAATGAAAAGTAGAAAAGCATATTTAAGTAATATTATAGATGATAAGAAATAGTTGGGAAGATCTTACTTTTGATGTATGATTCAGTGTGAAGAGAAAACAAAAATTTTTTTCCAAGGGATTGAATTTCATAAGTATAATATAGTGTACATGAGTACTATGAATAATACATACGAGAGTGATGGTGTCGAGGAATAGTGAAAAAAAAAAAAATCTCTCACGTTATAACGACGAAATATGAGAGATTTACCCTAGAGTATGATAAAACGAATATTACGCCGAGTTTTTTTTAGGTTAAATAATCTATATAAGACCAGTAGAAAATATAAAAACTATAATGTATATGAATAAGATAAGCAAAGCAATATGATTATGAGAGCCTCCTCTATCACTATTACTCACTCTTCTCACTCTCTCATTATCTTCTATTTCTTATTATTAATTATTATTATTATTATTATTCTTCTCTCTCATTATTATTTCTTAATCTTCAATTATTATATTATATTAGTGTACTACTATTTCATTCATCATTACTTATATTCTCCTTACCTCCTCTCTCTCTCTCTCCTCTATTTATTGAGTTAATGTTATAATATGGGAAAGGTTTTATCATACGTATCATAATTTATGCTTTATAACGACGAACATATCGAATACTTTCGATAGTTAAAACATGTTATTTGTTATATTAGAGTATTGTTGTATTATTATATTGTTTATTAGATTTGAGAGAGAGAATAATAATAATTTCACTTTTAGAATATGAATATCAGTCACGTCTATGAGTTTCCAAATTATGTTTTACTATATCTTACATTTATTCTTCTGTATTGGTCGTAAAAGAATCTACTAATTTAACCAAATATATGGTTATTCTTACTGACCCGCACAATATCACACGAAACTATTACACCACACGACACTAGTATATATATAGCATTGATTTATTATACGCTGTGCTGGGTACGATGACATATCCTCTCACGTAAATATCTCTATCGTTCAGATTGTATATATCCTTTACGACGAGAGTTTCGTATATTCCTACGAATGTATATTCAATTTATAATATTTTATTATTCGTTAAAGACCGGATGGAGATAATCAACGAGATTACATATTATGACCTTATTAGTATTCTATTAGCCAGAGGATCAAATAATTAGACCCTTATCTCATTTGTAGTACTGATAGGATATCATCAAAGAATTAATCGCTGTATATATAATAACATCGCAGCACAGCACGTGATAGAGATAAAGTGTGATGCTTATTCCGAATGGACGACGCCTCAGTAAATGAATAACTAACGGGAGTAATGAACTAGCGAAAATAGAGGAGTTCTAATAGAATATAGACGTTGGTTCTTACTAGTTCGTAAAGTGACATATTTAAATAACCCTATGATGTTACGCAAACACATGGAAACACATCGAATTGAATATGTGACCTTCTGGCGAGTAAACTAGAGTAGTATTAAAGGTTATTCATCAAGTTCGAAATCTGATAAGATATTAACATGAGCATTAAGCTATTAAAAATAATAAAAAAAGAACTTAAACATACGATCTTAAACTGATGCTGATCTATAATACATAGAGGACTAAATCACCGATTATATAGCGCATGAGTGTTATATAAAACCCATATATATATATTAATCTATGAACGGAAATTATAAAACATGTGGTTTCCCGTATAATGCATTATATATCAGCGAGTATCGCGTTAATTAATTATTTTGTACAGCTTGGAATTGAATTTAACTTATCTCTCTATTGTATGAGAAGAATTAGTGCTACTGTGATAAAATATGCCTGAAAAATATGAGTTTATGATTTAGAGCTTGAAGGACATTATACTATTACAATCCTTTCAAAAGAGGTAGTTGATTTAATTATATATATTATATCTTTTATTAGATGAGAGTAATATATGATAAACTTAAACACTACAAGTATGTATGTGAAATCCCTATGTTCTCTGATTATTAGATGAATAATATATTTTAAAATAAAGTATGTTATATATACAATGAGTATTATTTATCATAGTAAGTGTTGACTAATATATGTATAAGCGGTAATGAGTATACAAGAACTACATATATGTAAAATGGAAGAGAATAAACTATAATGTAATAAAATGATAATAAACGATATGATATTTACTGTCAGACTCGTTATTGCTGATCAATCTCTAATTGTGCTTTACGATTTGGGTATTGCCCATAAGATCTAGTTTGTATGATAACAACGACACAGGTTTGTATACGTCGAGTCAGAGCTATATAGAGTGTTTATCTGAGTTAGCTTTAAGACTTTTTAACATTCAGAGGTAATTAAGTAGGACTATGTTGAGAGATGTGTCGCTAACCACAGTATTTAGGTATATTATTTATATATGATGGTTTAGGTAGGGTTTATATATAATAAATTTTTTTGTTATAATATTATATATCATATTACTAATATATTATAATATAATTAATCAATATGTCATAGTGGTGATAATGTATTTTAGAAATAAATATAGTGTTGAATGGATATGTTTTTTATGTATATGGTTTGTTTAAGTTACTTTTACTGTTGATAAGTATTTGGACTTTGTATAAATCGTTAGCATAGTTTATTCTATATCATTAAGATGTGTCATGGATTGAGTCGTTGTATATTATATTATTCTTAGTTATCCTATGAGTAATGCTATGTATGTAGCTTTAATTAATGATGAAAATAAACATTATTATGTTTAACGTTAAGGCATTAACTTTCGCTTGAGCTCTGTTAATGATATAATTAGACAGTATTATTATGGAGTAAATATTATTTTTTGATATATATAATATATTAACCAGTGTTTTTATATGTAAAATTATAATATATACTGTATATTAATAGTAACAATGAGTTTATTGCCCTGAGAGGAATGTCAACAGAATATATTTGACAATGAAGTGCAAGAGTTTAGCGAGCGTAATTTGCTGGTATTGTGACTGAGAGCATTAGATATAACTTTACGAGATGAGTAATTGCAGAGTTATGGGCACACAGTATGTCGGATTGCGTATCTTATATATAAAGGTGTAAGTTCTGAGATACCGATACCGATGTCGATACCGATGTCAATACGCGCAGCGTATTCGGTGAGGCGATGTATTTACCTTACTTTTCTTAGATAATGTTTGCAATTTAAATATTAATATATGATTATTATATTTTATTTTTACTATATTAATAATTATTAGCTATTGATTTATAGCTTTTATATTTAAATTAGTGCGATAATAGCTATTGGATTACGATGAACATATATTTAGATTTGATCTTATAGAGTAATAAGATACTTGATTTTTAATGTTATTTGTTATTATTCACCAAGTATAGTGATAACTCGAAATTATGACCTGATAAACAATAGAACAATATTAGATATCAATATAGATCATTCGAAGTTCAAACGATTCGTAAGATGATCCTCCAAATGTCGGATAGAGATTTGATAAGAGATTCACATGATTTATCATGCTATATTAGGATTGTAATAATACACAGAGTATTACAATTTAGTAAATAAAACATAATGCACTTGTAATATCTAATATTAAGAATCTAAAATAGATCTAAATAATGATAACTAGTACTTATAGACAGTAGAGGCGTGGTTTTAGGATATAGTGTATTATTGATTATACTATAGAGATTTACTGTCATTGAATAAATCAATTATAAAGATGACAAAAATTCCTATTACAAAACTCATAAAAGATTTGTATGGGATTCAAATAAGATTAGAATAAAGTTAAATATACATATAGTAAATCAAAATAGATATATAATAATAGATCATATAGAATCATACAAGAATGAGGAGCCTAATAGGAGGGGCATTTAGATTTATCATGATATTATAATACTGAATTATTTCACTTAGTTTTTAATAGGTAATATGTAAAAACATAAAATATATTATATATATTTCTATATTAATAACACCTAATAATTTCTATAAAAAATTTATATAATATATTTATATATTATCATTTATTATTATATATTTTATTTTATTCTATCACTTGATAAGGTTATTCTGAAATAACCATTAATTTTAGAATGAAATGATACAGAGTTGTTGATAACCACAGGTAATTCTGGCTTTGAACCGACTCCACAACCCTGATTACCAGCAAACCATTTTGGAGAGTGTGGTAAAGCCACTAGGTCAGAGCCTCTTCCAAAATGAACCATGAACCTTACAACAGGATTCAGCACCGGCACATAAAGCAAGGCCTACTCAAGCTTGGCTCAAGGCCAATGTTCCCCATTTCCTGATGGTTAAGGATTTGCCGTCTAGAATCCTCTATTTTAATTCTTTGGATTACAAATTATGGTCAGTTTTAAGAGGGTATGTATGGTCTGCACAATACGGCACTCAAATATTGGTTCTTTAAATCGAGCTTTGAACCTTTGACAATCTGGGTGAACTTTAAGCTGTTATAAAAGTCATTTTTAAGATCCAAAATAGAAAAGACTTTGCACCCAGAGAGTAGGTTTGTAAAGTCATTCAAGTTAGGGATATTGAAATTGTCGCGAACTGTTCATTGGTTCAGTAATCTCAAGTCTGCCACTGTTCGAACTCTACCACAAGGTTTAGAGAGCACTGATATTGGAAATCCCCAATGTGAGTGTGAGGGAGAAAGTACCCCGGCATTTACTAACCTGCCTATCTCTTCCTTTGCCTTATCATATAGAAAAGTAGGGATCTGCAGCTTTTAATATTTATCTGGCTCTGCGATGTCCACGAATGATTGTTGCTGGCTTTCGAGGGTGATAATTTTGTTCAACATGTCGACGTCTAATGGTTTCCATACTTTGATCTTGTGAACATCCTACATCTGTATGTGAAAGCTTCTTACCGTGGTAAAGATTCCCTGAACTGCGTTCGTTGCATGTGACTTCTCTCCCCTGGTATGGTTGTTTGTCTCCATATAATGAATCCGCGCAAGAAATGGTTGTTGTGCCACACACCAAACCTTCTCGAGTTCGCTATGTGCAAAACCATCACCTAACAAAAAATTACAATTTAAACGCATTCGTATGTGTTAAATTAAGCCTATCACGCTCCGCTGTTACAAAGATACTGTTTAATATTTGACTTTCTACAAGAATATGTCACGACAACTTTTCGTCTTGAAATAACAACTAGTCTCATAACTTCCCTTGGTTTGACATTTTTCGTATTTTGCATTAATAACGTTCTTCACTCTTCCTATACATTCCTGTAATCTATGTAATACAAATTTACATTCTATCACTAAACCTTTTATTCTCAGAATACAACCTAAATCGGTATTGGCGGCTCAAATACTAGAACGGTCGATTCGCGTGGTGAAAGTTCCTAGTTTGATTAAAGCAACTTCCTGGAGATTTTTTCCGTAACAATGAGGGACGATTTCTTTAAAGAAAAATTTGCAAGATAGTGTTTGTTTTAAAGTTCTATAAAGACTATATGTTTTGAGAGTCCTTAACATTACCCATATTTTGTTTGATTTTATTTTTATTTTTTTTTTATATTAATTTTACCTTCAAAGTAGGCAAGTCACTTTACTTCGGCAAAAAATAAAATTTTACTCTAGTAATTAGAAATTTTTCTTTTGCAGGATAAAAATATCATATATAATTCGAGGAAATTTGAAATCCACAACAACGTGATTATTAAATTATGAAGAATTAATAATTTTGGATGGCCTAAACTATATTAAAGGCTTTCGGTAACTATTTATAACACGGTATTTATTTATAAGTAATTTATTTATAACTATTTATTTATAACTATTTGGTTATAAAGTAACGTATCTAATTTTGAATATTTTAAATTTCATCGATTTTTTTTCGTTTTTTTATATTAAATTATATTTTATTATTATAAAATTAATATATTTTATATATATATATATATATATATATATATATATATATATATATATATATATAAATAAAAATTTACTTTATATATATATATATATATATATATATATATATATATATATATATATATATATATATATATATATATATATATATATATATATATATATATATATATATATATATTTATTATTATTATATTTCACCATCCTATCTTTTCTTCCCGAAGACTAGGGGTAGGTGCGTGACATGCATCGGAAGCTAGTAGTAGAAGAATATGATAAAGTCGAAAAAGCCTTATACCACCTCTACCTATTGGTGAAAACTCTCGTCACCCAGTCAGAAAATCCACTAGAGCTACGGGACGCGACGAACCCTCACACTATAGCATATCGTCAAGTGTAGGGTTCATCCCACAACCATGGGTCACAACATACCTCACAAAACCAATCCATTCACTCCTATTATGTACCTTTATTCTCGCCTCACCAAACTCCACCTCTCCTTCAGACATTCGTTCGCAGCTCAGTCCACTTTTTCTTCGGTCTCCCAAGCCGTCGATTCCCAACACTCAACGCCACATCCAGCAACAACCGATATCATTCATCGCTCCCTTATTAAACCATCTCAATACTTTCATTTGTTATTCTCATTTACCCTACTTCACACATCACCTTTCTCTATCTTCATTCTACTCATTTTTATCCAATTCTTTTCATAACACGCCCTAAGTTGTCATCTGAACATTGAACTTTTAGTCTATACCTCTTATTCCAATACTTACAGTCTCACTATACATTAACACAGGTAGCACCATGAGATCCCAGCGCACTAAAGACTTAGTCCTTGCATCCAACAACAGTTTAACAGCCACCTTCACCATGCCATTCTGGCTCTGTGCTGCCTCATCCTTTCCTTTCATATCCAACATATATCCAAATGACAAGCTGTTGTTCAGCTCTAACGTAACTTCACACGTGAACTGTCCTCACTCAGCCATAACCTTACTCTTACCTTCAGAGCCCTCCTTTTACATACCTACCAAATCTCTCTACCACTCACAAGCTCTCTTCAGATTCACACACAAAACCAAATCATCGAATAACGCTAGTGACACCCCACTCCACTCACCTCCGTCTCATCATTCTTGCCATTTCCTGCCACCATCTCAATTCTTTCTTCATCCGCCTTCTAAGTTAGACAACAAAGTTAATAACACATCCCTGCCTCGCCAGCTAATAATATTAAGTAATCACTTTAACACCATTTGACTATTCTTACATATCGTCACATGCAGTTTCATTGAAGCCCTACCTAACACCATATATTACTAACACCTGCCATGAAGCTTCTCTATTAATCCCCTATCCTTTTTCTTGCAAGATCAAAACCTAAATGCAATTTATTCTTCTTCTCCCTCATTTCTCAATCTTTTGTTTCAATGTAAGATTTGCTTGGTCTTTTTTTTTTTGTCCTCTACTTTCTCCTAAACACTTTTGTATTTCTTCACCAATTAGTCCATCAGTCACTCGACAGACTCTTTCAAACCAAAGCCCACCCAAAATATCAACTAACACTCAATAAACTAATTTATAAATGAACCACAGTTTGGAAGGAGATGGGGACAAAGAGAAATGAGCTCTTCTGGAAGGAAGCCCTAAATAAAAGAAAGAGTATAAAAGGGGGGAATCTGCTTAGAATAATAAATAGGGATGGAGTGCTTTCGTAATTGATGAAATGGATGAGAGAGTAATAATGGAGGAACCCACTTTCGAACTATCTGCATAACGCTAGCAGTAATGAAGAGGTGATAGTTAATGTGTGTGGGCTTGCTGGATTAAGAAAGAATAGGTATTTTAGGATGAGGATATGTAGTAAGATGAGGTAATGGGTAGAGTAGAAAGTTAAATGGTAAATCTGCAGGTATATAGATGAAATTACTGGTGAAATGATCAAGAACGGAGGCGAGATGGTTATCGAGTGGACTTAAGAGTTATGGAGGGTATAGGTCCGAGGGATTGGAGGGGAGCAAAATTATAAGGTTATAAGGGTAATGGATTGAAAGTGTCTTAAACTAAGAGATAGTGGGGAATTAGTTTATTGAGTGTTGGGAAGATATTTTGTTTTGGTAGAAAGAATGCGTCACAAGTGAGACTGATTGGTGAAGAACAGGAGCGTTTAGAAGTGATAGGGATATTAATAGATCTTAAATCTTCTACATTGAAACAAATGATTGAGAAATTGAAGAACAATAAATTGTATTTAGGTTTTATGGATTTGCTACAGGCGTATGATAGGATTAATAAGGAAGCTCTATGTGCAGATGTTAGTGATATATGGTGTTGGTGGTAGGCTTCTGAATGGAATTAAAAATATGTATGACGATAGTGAAGCGTGTGTAATAATAAAGGAAGTTGAAATGATTGGTTTAATATTAATACCAGAGTGAGGCAGGGATGTGTTATGTCTCCTTGGTTATTCAATTTGTATATATATGGGATTATTAAAGAATTATAGGTAGGGGTGGCAGGGGGAAAGTGTTAGAATGATGGAAAATGGAAGAGAGTGGAGGGTGCCTACCTATTATATGCGGATGATTTGGTTTTGTGTGATGAATCAGAAGAGAGTTTGAGAGGATTGGTAGAGGGATTTGGAAGGGTGTGTAAAAGGAGGGATTTAAAAGTAAACGTAGATAAGAGTAAGGTTGTGGTTGTGAATGAGGACAGTGCTCAGTGTGAAGATATGTTGGATGGTGAACAACTGGAACAAGTATCCGAGTTTAAATATTTAGGATGAAAAGGGAACGGATGATGCAGTGAAGTAGGAAAGTTGTGAATGGCAGGAAGGTGGCTGGTGCAATTAAATTCTTGGTGGATGTAAAGGGACTAAGTCTTGAGTGTGCTGTGGTCTTACGTGAGGGTATGTTGTTATGTTAATGTATGATAGTAGAACCATGGTCTGGAATAAGGTTATAGATCTAAAGTTCAAAATGTGTTCCAGATGAACAATCTTAGGGGTTAAGTGGTAGGTGTGAGAAGAGTCGATAAAATAGAGTAATGATCGCATTAGAAAGTTGTGTGGTGTGAAGAAAGAAGTATATGCGAGAATGCCTTGAGGAGAGAAATGTGAATTTGGCAGAGGCGAGAAGAAAGATGCATATTGGAGTGATGGCGTGGTTTTTGTGAGGGGTATATTAGTTGTTTCCCACCTAGATTGGCCCAGGAATATGCATACATTGCCGAGATGCCATAGTGATGGTCATACCAGTCTCAGCTAAGTGCAGATTTCCCTAACGACAAGTTCTCATAATAGATATAAGGAGCGTAAAACTGGGCTTTCTTTTCCACTTGCGCGTCATATTCTTCTACAATTTTTGTTTCAATTAGTACGAAGCACCCATATAATGGAGGAGAAGAATTAACTCCATAGTATATTCTGCGTGTAAAGAGGCGACTAAAGGAGCAGTGGTAATTTTATTACAGCTCCCACTACCACCCTTATTTCTTGCTGGGTATATGTGGTCTCGGACATTTCGCGTCGCCGTAAGCGTCATGTATCTTTCCACGGCAGTATGCTTACTAATCGTTTAGGTATGGAATGTCAGAAGAATACCGAGGAGAGATTGGTAGGGTACTGTATTAGAAAGGAAAATTTGATTTATGTGACTGAAATGAAGAGATGAAGAGAGAGGAAGCGGTGAAGATGAGTGTATGGTGTGAAATGTGTGTGCTAGAGGTGGAGAGGGGAGAAGGAGTTGTGATTTTGTTAAGAGACATGTGGCACAGAACGATTGGATTTTGTTTGTGTAAGTTCTAGAATTCTAATATTAAATTTAAGTTTAAAAGGTCAAAGGTATGTGGCTGTAACATATAGTCAACATTTAGATAGGGTGGTAGCAGCAGCTTCCAGATTGTGTTGGGCGATCTAAATGGTTGGATAGATGATCAGAAAAGGGATGGTTATAACAGGAAAATAAAGGGTTTCGGGAGAAAGTGAGCTCAGGCAGGTTTAAGAGATTTCTGAGGATAGAGAGATATGTGATCAAAGTATGGAAAAGAAGAAGAGAGAAGAGGAACGTATTTAAGAGCGCTTGCGAATATATCATGTGCCTTAATAACAAAGGTGAAACTGAGCAATATTTAAGATGATGAATGGGAGAATGTTTGCGAAACTAGTAAAGAGAGGCTATGTGGATGTGCTATACAAAGTAGGAGTAAATTTCAACAGTGAATGGTGGAATAAAGAGGTGATGCTAGCCTTTTAAATATAAAAAAAAAGAGGCGTGGTTGAATGGACTAAAAAAGAATTGAAGAAAAGTTTGAAATTATAAGGAAGAAAAGGAAGATTAAAAGTTTCAAGTGAAGAAAAATTATGTAAATGTGGTTTTTGGAAGAAGGATTCGTGGGACACAGTGGAATGGGCTCGGAAGGAAGCGCAGAGATTAGAATGAGTAAGGGAATCTGCATGAGATGTGAATAGGAGTTGTGCATGTAACTGAAATGGATGGAAAGAGTGTAGTGAAGACACATCGAAAAATTTATGTAACATCGAGTAGTAATGAAGGTATTGGCCAGATGTAATAGCCAGGTTTATTGGTCAAGAAGAAATAGGTATTTTGAGGGATGAGGTAATTGTGGGAAGGAGAGTGTGTGGTGGTGTATGAAAGTTGAAGAATATATAACTTAAAATCTGGCAGGCATGGTTGAATTCTGGCGTGAGATCTCTAAATTGAGGAACGAGATGGTGGTGATTGGTGTATTTGAGTTGGTGTAACAAAGCTTTTATGGGTATAGTTCCGAAATTGGAGAAGAGCAGTAGTAAGTACCCACCCAAATATTTACAGAGTAAAAAAAAAGGTGGAAAGGAACTGAGGACTATAAAGGAATTAATTTATTGAGTCCTTTGAGGAAGACTTGTACTGGTATTTTGGTTAAAAAGAGTACGTCGAAGCAAGAAGGACTAGTATTGAAGAACAAGGTACATTGGAAGTGAAAAAGGAAGGACGTGTGCATCAAATTTTTACATTAAACAAATGATTGAAAATGAGAGAAGAATAAAATTGTATTTCGTATTAATAATGTCAAAACATTATGGTATGGCTTAGGATTAATAGGGAGCTCTATGGCAGGTGTTTGTGATATAGGTTGGTTTAATATATTAAAAGCGGAGTGAGGGCAGTATGTCTCCTTGGTTAGCATAGCAGGTGGGTTATAAGAAGAATTAGAGAGAGGTGGGTTGGCAGGGAGAGATGTTAGAATGATGGAGAATGGAGGAAAGAGTGGAAGGTGCCTAGCATTTGTATACGGATATTTGGTTTTTGTGTAGAGGAATCTGAAGAGTTTAAGAAGATGGTGGGGGGTTTGAAAGTAAATGCAGAAGGTAGAAGGTTATGGTAGTGAATTGAGAGGACAGTCGCAGTCTGAGTCATGTTGGTGCGAGCAATTATAACTGGCGTATCTGAGTTTAAATATTTAGGATATATGTTGGATGAAGAGGAAACGGATAATACAGAGAGTGTAGTAGGAAGTTTGTGAATGGTAGAAAGGTAGTTAGTTACAGTGGAAAATCCTTGGTGGTCAGCAGAAGGACTAAGTGTGGTGCGCTAGTGTTTTGCATGAAGGTATTGTTGATATTATTGCTTGTGTGCAAGGCCCAGGTGAAACATAGTCTGGAATAAGAATTAGATTTAGGTACAAAGGATGGTTATCTAGTAAGCGTTGAGGTGAAGCGAAGAACAATTAGGGGGTAGTGTTGCGAAGGTGTGTAAAATGAGAATAAACAGGAAATTTTATAGATGGTTTGGTCATATGGAAAGAGTGGATGATAATGGTTGGCCAATCCGGATGTAGCATGATGGCAGGTGTGCACAGGAATCGACCGGCTGGGAGACTTGAGAAAAGTGGATTGAGTCGGTTCAGTAATGCCTGAAGGAGAGGAATGCGTTTGGCAGATTGAAGAAGAATGGTGCACTAACAGGAGTGAATGGGCAGGGGTTTTTGTGAAGGGTTTGTTTGTACTTTATGCACGTGAAAGAAAACTCAGTGAATACCACAGTAGGTCCGTCGCGTGGCGCGTTTTATAATTTAAACATTCTCACTGGGATATAAGGGATTGTAAAAGGGAGGCTTTTTCTACCTACTTACTTTCTGTTCGGTGTATGCCCTCGCTTAATCAAGTTTGGATAATAATAATTTACTTGCATAATTATTATTACTGATTTTTAAAATTTATTCTAAAAGCAAAGAATAATAATAATAGTGAATAATAATATTTTTGATTGAGAGTTGGGTGTGGAATATTTCTTCTTCCTATTAAACCTCAATCCACCCAATTTTGCTTTCAGTCAAAACTTGAATAATTTAGAAAAATGATAAAATTACACAATGATTTAGACTAAGTTATTATTCGATATAGATTTTTATTATTTATAACTTTACTTCGGAAAAAAAAAATTAAAATGGAATTTTTTTTTTTTTTTATTTAATATTTACTTTACTTACAATTTTAAAAAATGAAAATAAATTTAGTAACATTTTCTTTATATTTATGAAGAAGTATAATTCGAAATATTTTAAATTTTTTTTTATCCTACAAGAGGTAAATGTCGATATACAATTTTGTATTTCAAAAGCATTCTTCAGAGCCCACGCTTGTTTGTAAACAACGAGTACTCTTGGTATAAGAACATTACAATATGCAGGGATGAGCGATTCATCCTGAACCGATGTCACTGTTCAAAATTTAACCTACGAACTTTTCGAATTTATGAAATTTTTATGCCCAAAATTTTAATATTTGTATTACAAAATAATTTCCGAAATTAAAGTTCATGTTTGTAAATAATGGTTGGGTTAGCCTACTCTCGGAAGTCATGGAGATTTATGGTCGTGCTCAAAAGATGACCGATTCGATCCCGATGTGACGTAATTCAAAATAATCCTGACGTCACTTTTCATAGTCGTTCAAAATCATATAGTATAATTTTCATGCAAGAACGCAATGCGAAATATTACTAGAAACTTTATATTAAAAAAAAAAATAGTACAAATTTGGTGGTTCTAAAATTGATGTAGCCATAACACGAAAAAGGGCACCCTGCTCCTAAAATAGTGGAAATTTTACAAATTTTTATCTAAATAGTTAAAATGTAAAATTTCATTTTTTTTATTATGACCAAAACTATCTTTCCATGAAATTATTTTGATTGATATTTTTTTTTAAAACGCAAGTTTAAGATTTAAGAACACTTTTTTCATAAAAATCAAAAATAAAAAATTTGGTTATTTTGAATAAACAGGCCACCCTACAAGGGTAATTGTTTTTCATTAAGAACCTGAGTGTTAAGAAACTTTTCTGTAACCTGTATGTATTGAAGTTTGTTCATATTTTCAGGTACAGTGCCATTCAAGAAACACATAAAACACTCATTGCGTCATCTGTGTGGCTAATATTGAATCCCTTTTGAAAATGGTGATTAGATCAGTAAATATTCACAGAAACATTTGATGCACTAATAGTCATAAGCGGGATTGAACCTGATAGCAGAAATAGGTATGCTATTATTATTTTTATATTTGAAATTTTAAATACTTTCCTGGAAACTTACTTACTCATTGCACTACCATTGCAGTTAGGACTTCCATTTGGTGCCGGATGAACCGCTGCTCGAATATATGGCGATTATGATCAGCCACCACCACAAATCAGTCGGCTGACAACCTCTAGCACAAATGTGTAATTTTGTTCTGAAGACACTTGATAAATTAATATAGTGAGGAAAGTTATGAAAACACATTTATCAAAGAAACAGGTTACTAGTATTTAATAAAGGAATTAAATAATAATTTTATATTTACAATAACATATGCGTGAATGATTTTATTTTATCTACATGTAGGAAATTGTATCATTCATCATAAATTCTCAGAAGGTTAATTCGGAAGGTGAAATAAAAATTCCAGGCGTAACAGAAGTTCTATCACTTCCTCGAAAGGTAAGAAATAATAATAATCATTTGCTGAAATTTAATAATCCTCTAATATATATAAAAGTAAAAATAAAGGTATTAAAAATAATTAATTTTTCCTTAGTTATCTCTAGCAGAACTTTCTCGTCATCGACGACAATTCACAATTTACACCAAAAGTCATCCAGTTCAAGAAGCATCAAAAATAAAAAATCTCTTTGTTCAATATTTAAATAAAACTGTAGACTGAAAACAATTGTTTAAGATTCATCTTGTGACTTTTCTTTTGTTGTACCGGTATATGTTTTGGCGCATACTAACACACCATCTAATTGTTTAGATTTCAAATCCAATAAAATTTGTTGTATAGCACCTTTTCTCTGAAAAAAAAGTAATAATTAGTAGACGTTTGATTTAAAAATGACTTTTTGTTTGTCAATGCTTTTAAATTTAAGTTTCTGGTAAATATCTAAATTTCCTTATTGAGTTAATAGAATGAAGGAAAAGAAAGGTTAGCATCTTATAATAATAATTTTACTAATTTCGACAATTCAAGGTTTATATATATATATATATAAGGGTATCCGTTAATTAATTTTTCGGGTATTTACCTTTACTCTTTCGTTAATTTCGAAACGAAGTAACGGACTATTAACGAGTTATATTTGTGAATTAACGTTAACGAGTTGATCGGACATGTAGGGAAAATTTTTTCAAATGTTTGAATTTTTGGAAAAGCGAAAAATTGACATTTTTCTACTTATCACATCAACTTATCAAATTTAGGTTCAGAATGCATGCAAAGTCGGGCTAAGTAAATCTATTTTACTTAATAATGTTTCTGTAAACTCAAAGAAAGTGTCACCAGATCTTCATAATTGTGAAATTCTTCATGTATTGCATATCCCAGTAAATAAACAAGATATGATCTAAATAGTATGCATCCGACTACATGCTGAATTTCAGCCACCTTCACGAACAGAAAAAGTATCCAATTTTCATTTTAAAATCAAAAAAGTGGGTTTGGAATTGGTATACCCTTAACAAAACTCAAAAAATCAAAAAGTACTTCTACATTTTTGTATGGACCCATCTTGGCATATTTCAAGTTTGAAGGCTTTTCTGGAATTTGATATGACAAATTGTCATAGGTTACGACATTAGTCTGAAAGAAGAATTTACAGGTCGTAAGATTTCTGAGAAAAACTTGTTCACAAAACGACGTTTTAAAGCTGATTTTGGCGTTTGTAGGGTCCTCGGCTGAAAATTCAATTTTGTCCATTTAGGAGTGTGTGTGTAGTGGATTCCCTTTAGTAATGTTTAT
>JABUQX010058501.1:0-2500 GCA_015478945.1 Trachelipus rathkii
GATGAAGAACAAGAGAGCTTTTTACAAAAGGAGACAAATTTAGCATGTCCTTCAGCATTACAAGAAACCAAAAAAATAGATCAAATGCTCATTAAACTGCCGTCTGTTGTCTCCATATGTAATCGTACAGAAATATCTGATAGAGCTGCTGCAGCAGTAGCAAGCGCTACTTTGCAGGATTTAGGTTTAATAAATAATGATGACAAAAGTAAAGTAATTGATTGGTGAAAATTAGACGAAAAAGATCAAAGAACCGGGAAAATGCATTCAAGACAGTCAGGGTCTGATAACCGAAAATATGGGATTGTTTTTCGATGGAAGGAAAGACAAGACAATTATTCAAGAAAAAAAAGGAAAAAAAAATTTTATAAAATGCTTACTACAGAAGAGCACGTTTCGCTAATAGAAGAACCAAAATCAAAGTTTTTAGGCCATGTAACACCAAGATCTGATGCTGGAAAATATATTGCAGAGAGCATAATTAGTTTTTCCGAGATAACGAACATAACGAACAACTTTTGACTTTTACCGCGATTGGATGTGATGGAACATGTAATACTGGAGTCAATAATGGTGTGATTTCGTTGTTGGAAAACAAAATAGGAAGATCACTGCAATGGTTAGTTTGCTTATTCCATGGTAATGAACTGCCTTACGCCACCTTTTTTATTCTTTAGATGGGAAAACTAAGGGTCTCAACGAGTTTAAAGGAGAACTAGGTAAGCGCAAAACTGTCATGAGCTTCCTGTGGTATTCTTTTTACCAATTGAAAATAACCTTCTTTCATTAGAAAATATAAGTGATTTAATACAGATCAGAAGTACTTAATGGAAATGTGTATTGATGTTTCTAGTGGAAACTGCTCGTTGGATTTATCTTTGAAAAACCCTGGAAAACTTGCTAACTCAAGATAGCTTACATTAGGAAATCGAATACTTCGATTGTATGTGCAACTGAAATTCCTACTTCAAATTCTGGCTAACTTTATTGTAAAAGTTTATGCACCCGTGTGGTTTAACATTAAGTTGAAACCTTCATGCTCGAATGGTTCTAAACATCTCTGGAAGCATATTTCTTACTCACGCTATCTAACTACTGATCTTAAAAAAATAATAGATCCAGTTATCCAAAGAAACGGATACTTTTCTGCTGCGGAAAATATTCTTTTGTCCATGCTATGTGATGAGCGCAAACATATTAGAGAGCTTGGTTTGCACAGACTTCTAAAAGCAAGAGCAGAGAGAAGAGGTGGAATTAGAAAGTTTACAATTCCAAAAATCGACTTTGACGCCAAAGATTACATTTATATGATCCCATGGTACGACATTGAAATCACAGAGCCCCCAATGAAAAAGTATATTTCCAATGATTCCTTAAACAATTCATTATGAAAACCTCAGAATCAACTATTGTGGAGAACTCATTAATTGACTTTCCCAGGTTCCCATGTCACAGACAAGCCGTGGAAAGAGCTGTTAAACTAGTTATTGAGTCATCTTTGCATGTCTGTAGATCATCTTCTAGGGAAGGTTTTGTTAATGAAAAAATTGTATCTCAAAAGCATCTGCCATAATTCGATCCAAAAAAACATTTCAATGTGCCAAAGCAGTGAAAAACAAACATTTTCAAACGTTGGGATATTATTAATCTTATCAAAGATTTAATTGATTTACATTTTTGGTTCTTACTATAAAGTAATTTTTGTTTACATATACCACATAATATGTTATTTACCTTGTTTCATTTTCTTTTATTTAAATTACTGTAACATGTGTTAACAATGCATAATAAATTGGTAAAAAATGAGAAAAATACAAAAAATTTGCTCTAAAGTCAATTCCTTATTGTGCGTAATATTTTGTGCAGACTGTCTTTCTTTTTTTAATCTAAGAAGACTTTATTGTTGCTAATAGCATTACTTCGCAGTAAATGTGTACAACTGTATATAGCTTTAATAAAAATATATGCAACCAAATTTTGAATTTTTCATAAATTCAAAAGAATTTCAAATTTTTAGGCTCTTTGCGGCACCTCAAAACGTTGTAGTAGAGCAATGAAATTTTGTAATCTTTATTATGAATCTAAAAGGCAACTTTTGGCCACTATTAGAAATCGCAAATCGAAAAATTTGAGCTGGTGAGCCATTCCATCCCTGATAGATAGATATATATAGAGTATATATATATATGATATATAGTATAGATATATATATATATATATATAGAAAGATATATATAAAGTATATATATATATAAGATATATATATATATATATATATATTTGGGTTTATACAGAATTGATTTAGATATTCTTTATTATTATTATATAGTAATAATATAATTAATTAAAGTTATGGATGAGGGTAAGCCATTCAGTCTATAAATCAATTTAAATCTTATTTATTAAATATGGTACCTTAAGGAGGTTGAGATTATTTTGAAGTTTGACTATTATCAAACCATCACTCAAAAACAATAAGTCTTTAGACTAAAAGTAATTA
>JABUQX010058501.1:7500-17500 GCA_015478945.1 Trachelipus rathkii
CAGATGTTTGCTCTCCAATTCATCAACACTCTTGCTCGAAAACTAATGCAATTGTCTGTAGACACAACTGTCATACTAGAACACTTCATCCATTTTCTTCCATTTATAATTACAATCTTCATATCTTATGTTTACATAATTACTTCACTGCAGACGACAATGGCGGATCCGCGTTCTCAAAATCAACAAAAGAAAAATACATAAAGTTATTAAAGCGTTAATATAACTCCAAGTTTGTCGTAAACTTTTTCAGAATACTTAATAGAAAAATTGTATTTCATCGGAAAACTCATTAAAGTTTCAATAATAATAATAATAATAATAATAATAATAATAATAATAATAATAATAAAATAAATAATAAATATAATAAAAAATACTAATAATAATAATAATAATAAAATAATAATTAATAATAATAATAATAATAATTAATAAAAAATAATAACATTAATAATCAATAATAATAATAAAATAATAATAATAATAATAATAATAATAATAATAATAATAATAATAATAATAATAATAATAATAATAATAATAATAATAATAATAATAATAATAATAATAATAATAAAATAATAAAATAAAAATAATAAATAATAATAATAAAAATATAATAATAATTTATATTATTATAATACAGACGTTAAAATTAGACCAAGCATAAAATAATAATAATAAATAATAAAAATAAGAAGAAAGAGAAGAAGAAGAAGAAGAAGAAGAAGAAGAAGAAGAAGAAGAAGAAGAAGAAGAAGAAGAAGAAGAAGAAGAAGAAGAAGAAGAAGAAGAAGAAGATGAGATGAATAATGTAAATGGAGAACAAGAAGAAGAAGTAAGAGAGTAAGATAAAGAAAAAGAAGAGGTAAAAGATAGAAGATAGAAGAAGAAGAAGAGAAAAGAAGAAGAAGAAAAGAAAAGGAGAAGAAAAGAAAAGAAGAAGAAGAAGAATAAGAAGAAGATAAAGATGAAAAAAATGAAAAGAAAGAAAAGAAAAAGAAGAACAGAAGAAGTAAAAAGAAGAAGCAAAGAAAAAGAAGAAAAAGAAAAAGAAGAAGACGAAGAAGAAGAAGAAGAAGAATAAGTGGGGCAGAAGAAGTAGAAGAAAGATAAAGAAAATAAAAACAACAAGATGAAAAATAAGAGAAGAAGAAGAAAGAAGAAGAAGATAGAAATAATAGTAAGAAGAAGAAGAAAGAAGAAGGAAGAAGAAGGATGAAGAAAAGAAGAAGAAGAAGAAGAAAAGAAGAAGAAGAAGAAGAAGAAACTGATAATAATTGAATAATAATAAATTAATATTAATATTAACAATTCGCATAAAAGAAAAACAATAACAATAATAATAATAATAATAATTAATAATATAATAATAATAATAATAATAATAATATATAAGTAATAATAATAATAATAAAATAATAATAATAATGAATAAATTAAATAATAAATATTAATAGTAATAATAATAAATTAATAATAATAAATTAATATATAATAATAATAATAATAATAATAATAATATTTAAATTAATAAATGGTACTGAAAAACGTCAATCAAATATTTAGTATAAAGCTGATACATTTATTATAATTATTATAATTATTATAATAATATAATAATTAATAATGAATATAATAATAATAACTAATAATAATAATAATAATAACATAATATAATAATTAATAATACATAATAATAATAATTAATAAAATAATAATAATAATAATAATAATAAAATGAATAATAATGAATAATCAATAATAATAATAATAAATAGATAAAAATTAATAAAAATAATAATAAAAATAATAATAATAATATAATAATACTAATAATAAATAATAATAATAATAATAATAATAATAATATAATAAAAATAATAATAATAATAAACATAATAATAATAATCATAAATAATAATAATAATTAATAATAAAAAAAATAATAATAAAATATAAACAATAATGAAAATAATATAATATCTAGAGCATAATAATAAAACTTTTCACTCTTAAAGATAAATATTAGCATAATGACCTTAATATAGCAAATAGAATAATTATAATAAATAATAAATAATAAAATATAATAATATAATAATTATAATAATAAAAAAAAATAATAATAATAATAAAAATAATAATAATAATAATAATAATAATAATATTAATAAAATTATAATAATACTAATTATATAATAATGATAATAATAATAATAATTATAAAATAAAAAAAAAAATATAAAAAAAATAATAATAATAATAATAATAATAATAATAATAATAATAATAATAATAATAATAATAATAATAATAATAATAATAATAATAATAATAATAATAATAATAATAATAATAAAAATAATAATAATAATAAGAATAATAATAATAATAGAAATAATAATGGAAATAATATTTTTTTTTTTTTTTAAATACTGTTCACCAGTATATATCTAAATAAACAATTCAAAAATATAACGTATAAAACACATCGCTTTGTGATATTGTGGAGAAAGGCAATGCCAGTATTTGGATATTACTTTCATATGATAAGTATGTGAATATTTCCCAATTCAGACAGCATAGCAGTGCGACATAAAATATATGTTAAAACAAACAAATTAAAATAAAAATAATTTTTTTTTTATTTTATAATAAATTCCAGAATATATTTTCTCTTTAATCAGCATTTCTATTCTGCCAATCTTCCGACATAAACTAACGCCATCTGTAATCATTACAACATTATTGAATTACCATTAACAAGCTGCTTCATTGGATTACATAAAACTTTCTGAGACCGCCACTTTTAAATATTATACTGCCCCCACTTTTGTCAAGCTCTATGAATACCGCTAAACTCGCTCTTCAAACAACCAGATATTGAAACAAGATCAATGTTCCTTTAGGTTAAAATAATTGTGGTCTTTCATTATGTTTCAAAGAATATATTATTATTATTATTATTATTATTATTATTATTATTATTATTATTATTATTATTATTATTATTATTATTATTATTATTATTATTATTATTATTGTTATACCTTATTGATTATTTATTATGTGATTATTATTATTATTATTATTAGAGATCTTAAATCATTAATATTGGAAAATAAATGTGTATTCTTGTTGGATTTGGTAAGGAAAATTATTATAATTTTTAGTTAATTTTATTATTATATTATATTATTATTATTATGTATTATATTATTTATTTATTGTTATTATTATTATTATTATTATTATTATTATTATTATTATTTATTATTATTATTATTATTATTATTATTAATTATTATTATTATTTTATTATTATTATTATTATTATTGATTTATGTATTAGTTTTTAATATGATTATTAGTGTAGTAGTAGTTTGGTTAGTAGTAGTAGTACGTAGTAGTAGTAGTTAGTAGTAAGTAGTAGTAATTAGTAATATAGGTGTTATTAAATTTACGTAATTAATAAATTCTTAAGGTGTATGTTATCTACCCCTTACTACATGATTCATATCATATTCATATTCATTTTCCTATTATTCATATTCATATTCATATTCATTTTCCTATTATTATTTTATTATTAATTATTAGTTATTACTATCATTACCTTTATCTTATTATACATTATATTATTTTATTATTATTGATAACTATCTATTATTATTATTAATTGTATTTATTACTACATTCTTAATTATTATTATTATATTTCTTTATTATTCTTAGTATTTTATTATTATTATTTATTATTTATTATTATTATTATTAATTATTATAATTATTATTTTATTATTATTATTATTATTATTATTATTATATTATTATTATTATTATTATTATTATTATTTATTATTATTATTATTATTATTATTTTATTATATTATTTTTATTATTATTATTATTATTATTTTTTTTATTTTTATTGATTATTATTATTATTATTATTATTATTATTATTATTATTATTATTATTATTTATTATTATTATTATTATTATTATTATTATTATTATTATTATTATTATTATTATTATTATTATTATTATTATTATTATTATTATTATTATTATTATTATTATTATATGATTTAATTACTAATAATTATTATTATTAATTATTAGTACTAATAACTACTAGTCTTACGGTGACTATTATAATACTAATAAGACAACTCTAATTATTTTTAAAATTCTTATTATTATTATTATTTTAATTTTATATTCATTTTTATTTTTATTACATTGTTATTATTATATTATTTATATTATCATTATTTTTTATTTATACTTTTAATACAGCTGATATTACTATCAGAAATTTACAGACATTACTATTGTCCTTTCTTAAAACAAATTTTGTCATTATATTCAAACTTCAAAGGACACAACATGGTGTTGCAATTAGTAATCTTAATAAAAAATTTTGTATTTATGTATGTATGTATGTATGTATGTATGTATGTATGTATGTATGTATGTATGTATGTATGTATGTATGTATGTATGTATGTATGTATGTATGTATGTACAGTATGTATGTATGTTTAGAAAACATAAGCATGCATGCATGATTTTAACCAAGGATGCATGTATGTATTATAGTCATGTGATTCGTATGTATGTATGTATGTATTATGTGATGTTATGTATGTATGTAAGTATGTATGTATGTATGTAATGTATGTATGTATGTATGTATGTATGTATGTATGTATGTATGTATCTATTTATCTATCTATCTACCTGCTTTTTTGCCTGAATATATGTTTGTCGCCATCACAAACATATCCATCAGTCCATTAATTAAAATTAAATTTTTATATATATTTTTTCCTTGAGCTTCTTAAACTTAATTTATTTCTATGTCTTCTCTAACTTAACTCAAGGTAGATTTTTGCATGATTTAATTTAATGAAGATTCTTTTGGAAGCGTATTATGCCAAGGCATAATTGACATGCACTTATAGGCAAAGGCTTTCTTCCATATCGAGTGCCATGAATTGATCAAGGATGTTGAATAATATCCTCCCCACATATCAACTTAATATGTAAAATTTTTTTTCTTCCATTATTTATATTAGAATATTTAAATTATATGGAGATGGAAATAACAAGTAAAAGTTTGAAAAGGAATTTTTTCGTGATAAAAATATTAACTAATAAAAAAAAAATTAATAATACTATAATAATAATAATAATATTAATAATAATATTAAAATAATAATAATAACATCATATAATATATTGATGAATATAAAATAATAATAAAATATAATAATAATAAATAATAAATAATAATAATAATAATTAATAATAATAATAATAATAATAATAATAATAATAATAATAATAATAATAATATAATAGTAAATTAATAATAATAATAATATAATAATCAATAATCATAATAATATAATAATAAAATAATCAATAATAATAATAACAAAAATTTATAATAATTAAAATAAAATGAATTTAATCAATTATTATAATATATAAATAATTATAAAATAATAATTAATAATAGATAATAATATAGAATAATAAATGAATAAATAATAATTAATAAAATAAATAATACATTAATTATAATTATATATAATATAATTAATAAGAATTAATAATAAAATAATAATAATAATTAATAAAATAATATAATAATAATTAATAAAATAGAAATAATATACTTCGAAATGATAATAATGAATAATAATAATATAATAATATTAATAATAAATAATAATAATAACAAAAATTATTAATAATAATAACTAAATATAAATAAATAATAATAATAATAATAATAATAATAAAATAATAATATAATGAATAATAATAATAATAATAATAATAAAAAATAATAATTAATAGAATAATAATAAATAAATAAATTATAACAATATAATTATATATAATAATATTAATAATAATAATAACAATAATAAATAATAAATAATAATAATAATAATAATATAATAAATAATACATAATAATAATAATAATAATAAACTAATAATAATAATAATAATAATAATAATAATATAAAATAAAATAATTATAAAATAAATAATAATATAAAATAATATAATGATATATTAGAAATAATAAAAATGCTAATAATAATAATAATATTAAAAAATTATTAATAATTATAATAATAATAACAAATAATAATAGATAATAAAAATATTAATAATAATAATATATAATAATAATAATGGAATAACAATAATAATCAAAATATATATTAATAATATATATATATATATATATATAGTATATATAATATATATATTATATATATATTAATATAAGTTATTAATATATATATATTATATATATATAATATTATATATATATATATATATATATAAATATAAGATATATATATATATATATATATATATATATTATAATATAATATTTATATATATAATATATAATATGATATATATATATATATAGTATATATTATATATATATATATATATTTTATTTTTTTATTGTCCAAATTAGATTTGCATGTATTTTACGTATGCATTATTAAACGAACTAGAATTCGAATTGATGGCGCAAGGAAAGAAATAATGAATGATTATGGAGTAGGATATGAGGATATCCCTTTCGTCAGAATAAGAATTTTAAATTTATATATGAAAAATTTAAACTGATATATCGAAATTTTTACCATTATATATGAATACTTTATCATATATTGAAGTATTAAAAATATATATACATAAAAATAAAAATCATAGTGGGAAGTGCTCAGAACAAAAATAGCCATGTTTGAAATTCAAATAAAAAGTCAAAATATGATAAAATAAATATATAAATATTATATAGTCTAAATCTATAAATATATTGGAATATTATCATGATTTTCTTTTTTCACATAAGTAATAATAATAATAATAATAATAATAATAATAATAAATGATAATAATAAATAATAATAATAATAATAATAATAATAATAATAATAAATAAAATAATAATAATAATAATAATAATAATAATAATAATAATAATATAATAATAATAATAATATTATAACAATAATAATATAATTATTATAATAATAATAATAAATAATAATAATAATTCATAATAAAATAATAATAATAATAACATAATAACAATAATAATAATAATAATAATATAATTTAATAATAATAATAATAATATATAATAATAATAATAAATAGATAATAATAAAATATAATATAATATAATAATAATATTATAATAATAGTAAATAATACGTAATAATAATAATAATAGATAGATATAATATAATAATAATAATAATAATAATAATAATATAATAATATAATAATAATAAAATAATAATAATATTATAATAATAATAATATAATAATAATTAATGAATATAATAATAATAATATAAATAATATAATAATATAATAATAATATAGATAATAATAATAATAATAATAATTAATAATAATAATAATAAAATATAATAATTAATAATTAATATGAATAATAATAAAATAATAAAATAATAATCAAATAATGATAATAATAATAATAATAATAATTAATAATAATAATAATAATTAATAATAATAATATAATATTAATAATAATAATAATAATAATAATAATAATATAATAATAATAATAATAATAATATAAGTAATATAATAAATAATAAGAATAATTAATAATAATAATAATAATAATAATTAATAAATAATAATAATAAGATAATGATAATAATAATAATAATCAATAATAATCATAATAATATAATAAATATAAATAAAATAATATACTAATAATAATATTAATAATAATAATAATATTAATAATAAAATAATAATAATAAATAAAATAATAATAATAATAAATAATAAAAATAATAAATAATAATAAAAATAATAATAATATAATAATAACAATAATAAAATATAATGAATAATAATAATAATAAGTAATAATAATAATAATAATAATATATGATAATAAATAAAAAAAATAAAAAATAAAATAATAATTAATAATAAATAATTAATAATAATTAAAATAATATAATAAAATACATAATATAATAATAATAATAATAAATAATAATAATAAATAAAACGAATAATAATAATAAATAATCATTGAAATAATAATTATAATATGATAATTAAATAATAAATAGTGATCTAAGAGTCTGATAATTACATAACATCCAATAATAATAAATAATAATAATAATACAGTATTAATAATAATAGAAATAATAATTAATAATAAATAATAATTAATAATAATATAATAATAATAATAATAATAAATAATAATAATAAAAAATGAATATTAAATAATAATAATATAATAATAATAATAATAATAATAATAAATAATATAGTAAAATATAATAATAATAATAATGATAATAATAATAATAATAATAATAATAATAATAATAATAATAATAATAATAATAATAAATAATAAATAATAATAATAATAATAATAAAAATAATATAATAATAATAATAAATAATAATAATAATAATAAAATAATATATAATAAAATAATAATAATAAATAATAATATATAATTAGAATGTAAATGTAACGAAGCTGTAATAATGACAAATATATATAATTAAATAATAAAACACATAATAATAGAATGATAATATTTATAATGAATAATAACAATACATAATAAAATAATAATAATAATAATAATAATAATAATAATAATAATAATGAATAATAATAATATATAATAATAAATAATAATAATAATAATATAATAATAATATAATAATAACAGTATAATAACAATAACAATAATAATAATAATTAACAGTATTAATAATAAAAATAATAAAAATAATCTTTTAATAATAATAATAATTAATAATAAAATAATGAATAATATATTGATAATTAATAATAATTAATTAATTATAATAATATATATAATAATAATAATATAATAATAATAAAGAATGATAAATGATAAATAATTAATAATTAGATAATTAATTAATTAATAAGAAAAATAAGTATAATATTTTCTCCTTAGGAATGAAATAAAATGGTGATAATAATATAAACAAGTAATTAATAATAATAATTTATAATAATAATATATTTTAATAATAAAATAATGAATGAATAATAATACATAATAATAAATAATAAACTCATGTGTGAAGTGTGTGGCCACAGCATTAAACCAAGCTATGAAGCAATGAAATATATAACTAATGATGTGTTTATATTTGAAAAAATAATTGAACATGGACTGGAAAACAGCTTAATCCACCACCACAGACAGAGATTTAAGCAATAGTAAAAAGGAGGTATCATCAGGCAGTAACAGAAGCTCACTTTTTGGCGTATATTTTTAACCCCCAAGAAATGCAGCCACCGGAATAAATAATAATAATGAATAGGTATAATTAATAAGTAAGATTAATTAATAAGTATAATAAATAGTAATTAATTATATTGAATAGATATAATAAGTAATAAGATAATAATAATTAATTATAATGAATTAATAATAAATAATTGATTGAATAATAATAATTAATAATAAAATATATAATAAATAATAATGAATAATAATAAAATATATAATAATAATGATTAATGATAATGATAATGATAATAATAATAATAATTTAAAATAAATAATAATAATAAAATAAATAATATAATAAAATAATAATAATGAATAATAAAATAATAATAATAATAATAATAATAAATAATATTAATATAATAATAATAAATAAATAATAATAATAATAATTAATATAATAATATAATAATCAATAATAAACTCCAATGTGTGGAGTGGTGTGGCCACATCATTTAATCGCAAGCTAGATTAGGCAATGAAGTAATATATTACTTAATGAGTGTGGTTTATTATTTGGAATTAAAAATAGTGAATCATGGATGCTGGACAGCTTATTATCCGGAGCGACTCAAGCAGACAAGAGT
>JABUQX010058502.1:0-2500 GCA_015478945.1 Trachelipus rathkii
ATTATTTCGAATTTAAAATAGTTACCGGTACCATTATTAAATTTTTATTTAATTTAATTTTATTTGCAATATTTTTCAATTTAACTGACAAATGGTACAAAAAGAATGTAATATTATATCATATCAATGTTGCTTGTCAAATTTGCGATTTTATTTAATAATTGACTGATAACGTCTCTAAGACGAGCGGCGCTCTATCTAACACATACGGGAGAGCATTACTAGCTCTTATTTCGAATGTTTAATTTTCCTTGAAGTCGCGATGGCCTGAAGGGCAGTATTTTGTCTACCTAGAGGGATATCATTTACCCTTCGATGGAAAGGGCTGTTCTCAAAAAGAAGAAAAAAAAAAGGGTAAATAAAAACTCTAACCTTCCTTTGTAACAAAGGGTGAATGATCAGATTAAAGTGTTACTTTTAAGGTAACTTAATATTTTTAAAGCAGTATTATTATTTTGATTAACTAATTACATAGGAGGACGTAGTATTTGCAATTCACCAAATTGAAGGTAGCATGCTTGTAATAATTTAGTATAACTAATTAAATATATATATATATTTCGAAAATGATTGTTAAAGTTAGAGAAAATGTTTCTAACAAAAAATTAAATGATCGTTGCTCCCTGGGTGAAGGGTGGAGGTGTTGCCCGAACTATATTTTTTAAACAGATTAAAAAAGACGTTGAGTACCAAAACAAGTTTCGACAGGTAGCATCGTTGGACTTTTTCGGAGAATTTAATGTAATGATCATATGCGATGGTGTGTTTCGAAAGTGAAAAAAGTAAATTATATGAAGTACTTTGCATGGAAAATTAAGAATCATGTCGGGACCCCCGCCCGCGCTTAGCATTATTTGTACCCAAAGCCCCCGATGAGGGAAAGTTATAGTTCCTTCAATTCTCAGTTAATTTATTAATATTAATTTCTCACAATATCTCATATGAATGAACTTTAAAAGTTTAATTTGTTTAAAATTAGTCATTAGCAATTTACACAAAGTTTTTAAGGAATAATAACATCAAATACAACTAAATTAATTTGCGAAATTTAATAATTCCATGGATATTAGGCCAGGACGAGGGGTGATAGAAATTGGGATTGTTGATATAACAAATTCTGTACTGTTAGATACGTTATTATACTATAGATATATATATAATATATATATATATATAGTATATATATATATATTATATATTTATATATATATAATATATATATATATATATATAATATATATTGGGGCGGCGGCAACAGTCTTCAATACTTCTCTTTTGAACAATATTTAAGTTTTCCGCTGGAGGCCGAGAATTTGGACTCAATTACCTTCATTCGCGGACAACTGAGAACGCTTAATAAACTGTCAATTTTTGAAGAAATTTTTGACGTTTTTCTTTTGGTGGGTATATGTATTATATATATAAGTATTATTAGTATAATAGTATATATATATTATTATAATAATTACTTATTATATATATAGATAGTATATATATATATAATATAATATATATTTATATATCTATATATATTAAGATTTAAGAGTTGAAATTCGGTGAAGAGGCTGGGGTATGTGTGTAGAATGAAACGCTTAAGGACTACCTGATGAGGTTACTGGGTGGTACCTAGGTGTGTGTGTCTTCGTAAGGGGTGGCGATTACAGGCAGTCAGGGGGGAGGAGGGGGGTATGATGCAAATATTCCTGATATTATTAACCTAATTCGTGTGCATGTTTAGGAATTGATAAGTAAGTGATTTATTAAAATTCGGTAATTTTATTTGTTCTTTGGAGAGGACATATTACTTAAATAGAAATGTAATTGAATTTTGTGTCACATATCCCAGTCATCAGCATTAATAGCACGCATTTAAGGACAACAATTGAATGAGAGAGTAGGTTTTCTAGAAGCAGGGGTTTGGGGTTGGATCTTTACCCGATCTGTACCGGGATTGATTAGTCCTTGTTTCTTGTTGTGGTGGTGTGCGGGGGTAAAAGGACTAAGATGTAACATGTTTGAGGAAAAGAATGACGCATGTTCCGATCCCTTTTGGGCTTGGTAACCGTTTTCATTGTGCTGAAGGTGAGTGGCTGGGGGGGGATATAGGTATGAATATGATTTTGTTCCAGAAATTTAATTTCAGATGAATTATTGCAGCGGTTTGTCAATGAGTTCTTTCTTCTCGTCTCTTGGTGTATAATTATTAAAATGTTTTTTTTTTTTTTTGCTGACTCAACATCTAATTAAAGTTCGACTCTTGCTCCTTGGTGAAGTTTAAGGGACCTTTGTATATATATATATAGGGGTGGGGGGGGGGTAGTTATTAGGTATATATTTATTAGTATAGTATAGGTATATATATATAATATAATATATATATATTATTAGGTATTATTAATATATATATGATATAATAATAATATTATAGTATATATATAGTGATATTATATTATGTATATATAATATATGTATATATATGATATATATATATATATATATT
>JABUQX010058502.1:7500-15000 GCA_015478945.1 Trachelipus rathkii
TATATATATATATATATATATATATATATATATATATATATTATATATATATATATTTATATAATATTATATATATATATATATATATATATATATATATATATATATATATATATATATATATATATATATATATATATATATATATATATATATATATATATTTTTTATTACTTTATATATTTTTATATAATTATATATATATAATATATATATATATTATATATATATATATACTATAATATATAATATATATATATATATATATATATATATATAAACACATGTATATATATATATATATATATATATATATCGTGAGAATACTTATATAAAATCACATTGTAATTAAATTTAAAATGTTTTTAACATTGCTCTACTTAAAATGTTTTTAATAATTCACTGTTTTCTTTACTTATCGTCCTTGTGTCACCTTTAAATAAAGTTTCGAAATATTGACAATGAAATGTGTGTATTTGTAGTGTGTTTGTATTTGTGTACTTTTTGTTTAAGCTTGCTTATTCATGTGAAGAGCCCGCTTGCGGACTACTTCTTGGGATCATCAACTGGACACCAAACAGATTTCAATATTGCGGTACAATATTTTCGTTTTATATTATATATATATAATTATATATATATATATATATATATATATATATATATATATATATATAATATATAATTATATATATATATATATATATATATATATATATATATATATATATATATATATATATATATATATATTTATATTTATATATATATCTATTAACAGTATTATATATATATATATATATATATATATATATATATATATATATATATATATAAATATATATATACTAAAAAATAAGTATTCATATATCTATATATAATATATATATATATATATATATATATTAGGGGCGCGCGCTCAGGGTATGCGGTGCTCTCCCAGCACACACGAATGAAAATTTTAATTAAATAACGAGCAGTTCGTCCACTCCTATCACTCATGATACTTTAACACGTCTTAGTCTGCAGTCTGACCTGTAGTCAATTTTTTAATCATTTTTTTGCATTTGGTGAAATATTGATTCACATAGGGATCATGATTTGAAAAATTGAATCAACTATTTCAACAAAAAAAAAAAAAAAACTTACTACAGTGCAGACTAAGTACTAGGTACTAAGTGTTAAAGTACTCATGGATGATATGGGTTGCCGAACTGCTTGTTATTTAAATAAATTTCATTCGTGTGTGATGGGAGAACACTTCATAACCTTTGAACGCACGCCCCTATATATATATATAATATATAGTATATAATATATATATATATATATATATATATATATATATATATAAATATATATAATATATATATATATATATAATATATATATATATATATATATATATATATATATATATAATATATTTATATATATATATATATATATATATATATTATATTATAATTATATCTTATATATATATATATATATATATATATATATATATATAATAATAATTATTATATATATATATAGTATATATATATATATCTTTTCTTTTCTTTTTTCTTTTTCTTTTTCCTCCTCCCAGGAAGGATTCTTCATCCTGTCTAGCCGCGCAAGCGTCTTTCTCCAGACATCCCTCTGCTGTACACTATTCCTCTTCTCTTTAACACTCTCATTTTTGGTAGCTAACATCTTCCAGAGAGTCCTCACCGCTCCGCCCATCCTCTTCTTCGTATTCCTTGGTTTTCTGCCTCTTTGGTGTCATTCCCAATTCATCTTTTCGGCATTCTGTCCTGCTCCATCCTCTCTCCAAATGTCCCCACCATCTCAATCTCCCCCACAATCCATCTTCAATATCACTTCAACGCCCTATATCTTCTCTAATTACTTCATTCCTTTTTCTGTCTCTCCTACTCTTTACAATCATAGTTCTTAATACCATCATCTCCGCCGTTGTATTTTACTCTCCTCTCTTCTCGTTGTTGTCCATGTTTCTGCTCCGTACAGCAGCGTCGGGGAGTCAGTATACTGTTAAAAATCACTTTCTTAACCTCTATTCGATGTTTTTATCTTCATCCATGGGGTAATACCTGGCTCATATAACTAATCCAGTACTTTCATTCTTGCGTAATCTCTCCTCCACTTCTCCCTTTGTTAAAACATCCTCGAGATAATTGCAGGTATTTACCGCCTTCACCTCCTGCCCTCTAACTACCGATCCTCACAATCCCCTCTCTCAATTTCCTCCGGTTATTGCTAATTATCTCTGTCTTCTGTACATTCATCATCATCCCCTGCTTCTCTCCAACTCCTCCGCAACAAACTCCACCACTCTCGAATCGTCTCCTCTTCCTCGCCCCAACATGCAGATCCTCCGCATATTGCCATTATGTCCCCCTTCTAAATTCTCCCAGTCTCTCCCTCACTTTCCTTATCCCCACGTCTAAATATAATATATAAACAGCAGTTGCGATAAAACACTCCCCTGCTTCACTCTTGTTTTCACCTCAAAACCACCTATCGTTCTCGCACTCAGTTCTATACATTACAACTGCATTTCTCATACATACTTTCTATTGCATTCTTTAATCTACCCCTCACTCCATAATTTCTCTCCATAGCTCTCCAGAGCTTTTCCTTGGCACAGAAATCAAAGGCCATTTGCAGGTTCGATGAAACGCTACAAAGAAATCTCTTCCATATTCCAGCATCTTCGAGACAATTCTTAGTGTGAATAAGAGGTCCGTCGTTTCTCTTCCTCTTCTATACCCGTACTGTTCTTTTCCGAGTCTCTCGGCTCTACTTCTCTATCAGCCTCCTCTCCAATTTCTTTCTATATTTTCGCCGATGGTCCATCAATGAATACTCTTATAATTATTACTGCTTCCTGCATCTCCTTTACCTTTATAATATCGGTATTATTATTGCTTTGCCCCACTTTTCCGGCACCTTTCCCTCTCTCCAACACTTGTTCATCAAACTGATGATTCTCCCTCTCAGCTCCTCTCCTCCCTCCACCACAAACTCCACAGCCACTCCATCCTCTCCTGGGGCTTTACCCTTCCTTCATCCTTTTTAAAGCCTCCTCATATTCTTCTACCGTTATCTCTCCGCCTTCCTCCTCCTCTTCCTCCTCCTCTTCGAACTGCAGCTTCACCCGGAAGAACACATTATTCTGCAACCACCACATCATTATAGTATTCGGTCCATCTATCACTTTCTTTCTTTCGGTCTCACAAGAATCTCTCCGTTTGCTATCCTTTATATTTAGTTATAGGTTTTTTGTTTTTCTATCGCCTTCGCCATCTTAATAGCTTTCTTCCCTTCGCCCACATCTCTCGTTTATTTCTCCTGCCATTCTCTCCGTCTCCATCTTTTTGCCTCCTCTTTATTCTCTCTGCCTCATTCTTTGCCTGTACATATTCCTCCCTTGCTGCCACTGTTCTTCCTTTTCAAACCCACATTCCTTCATTTTGCCTTTTTTTTCCCTTAATTGCTTTTTTTTCACTTCTTCCGTTCCACCATGGTGTAGTCTCTTCCTTAGTACCTCCTTACCCATCTTTTAACCTAGAGTTTTCTCTGCCACTTCTTTGATGAAATCCTGCAAGTTTTCGTTTTCTTCTCTCATTCCTTACGATTTCCTTGCATTTTCGTTCAATAATTTCGTCTCGTTTTCTTTTCTTCCAACCTTGCTCTCACTCTAATCACTGCCTCTCTTTCTTGCTCAATATTACTCCTTCCCTCCTCTTATCTTCATCGCCCGCCACCACCAGTCTATGATCCCCATCCAAGGACACTTCCGGGATCACCTTTACATTCTTTACCATCCTTTTATCGGAGACTATCATGTAGTCTATCAGCTCGGATTTTTGTCGAATTGTTTGCGTTACTGATTCCATCTATACCTCGTTAACGAGATGTGAAAGAACTCTCTATGCCTTGAAAAACGTGTTCATTATTTTTAGGTCGTTTCTCACACAAAAATGAATCAACGCCTCTCCCTCCATGTTTCTTGTATCCTCTCGTAATGGTCCCAATACTCTCTCCATCTCTCTTCTCTTTCCCACTCTAGCGTTGAAATCTCCCATCAACAAGCACCTTTCCCCCTCCTCCTCCATCCCCACCTCTTCCTTCATCAATTCCATTATATTATTATCATATATATATATATTATATATATATATATATATATATATAATATAATATTATATATTATTATATATTATATATATAGTATATATATAAAATAATAATATATATATATATATTATATATATTATACTATATATATTATATATATATAATTATATATATATATATATATATATTATAATATATAAGGTAAAATGCTCCACCTTCTACTCCACTTCGCAGTGTTAATAAGTATTGTATAAATAATACTCCCTCTCGAAAAATTCACCACCTGCTGGGATTGAAACTGGGTCCTGTCAGATGAACGCGGTAAATGTGCTTGAGCGCACTGACGCGAACGACTGGATCTTTATAAAGAAGAACATCGTAATATCTTCCTGTGGTGATATAGCCACCACCTATCAGTCAATCTTGGCCCGTAGTGGTTCAAGCTACAGAATACGCGTTCATTCTGCTAGGGCGAGTTCAATCCCAGCAGGGTGATATTTCTCAAGGGGATATTTTTATCAATACTTATTAACACTGCGAAGTGGAGTAGAAGGTGGAGCAGTTTACCTTTTATCAATAAAATATGATCCCCCGGTCTGCTGAGTGTTTTTTCTCTGTGCGGTGCTCTGCTTGACCCTGCGCTGGAGTGGTGGACATGAATAGCGTGGCATGCTCCTGTATAGGTGTGTGCTATATTTCACCAAGGAAAGATTGATCGCGTTTCTTCTTTAGTCCATTCGTCGCGTAGTGGTCAAGCACATACGGTTCCATTCTGCTAGGACCCAGGTTTTCAATCCCAGCAGGGTGAATTACTCAGAGGGGGTATTTTTATCAATACTGCGAGCAGTGCAGTCAGTTTAGTAAATAAATAATGATTTTACCTTATATAATATTATATAAATATATATATATATATATATATAATATATATAATATTATATAAATAGTATATATATATATATAGTATTATATATATTATTATAAATATATATATATATATTATATCTATATATATATATATATATTATATTATATATATATTATATATATATATATATATATATTTATATTATATATAATATATATATTATGATAATATATATATATATATTGGAATTGATGAAGGATAGAGTGGGGAATGGATAAGGAAGGGGGAAAGGTGCTTGTTGATGGGAGATTTCAACGCTAGAGTGGGAAAGAGAAGAGAGATTGGACGAGAGTTTGGGACCATTACGAGAGGATGACAAGAAACATGTGAGGGATGATGGCGTTGATTCATTTTTTGTGTGAGAAACGACCTAAAAAATAATGAACACGTTTTTCAAGCATATAGAGTCTCACATCTTTACGAGGTATAGATGGAATCAGGTAACGCAACAATTCGATAAAAATCGGTGATAGACTGCATGATAGTCTCCGATAAAAGGATGGTAAAGAATGTGAAAGGTATCCCGGGATTGTCCCCTTGGATGCGGATCATGGACTGGTGGTGGCGGGCTTGAAGATAAGAGGGGAGGGAGTAGTAAATGAGCAGAAGAGGGCAGTGATTCACCTTCAAAGGAATCACACCAAAGAACCTCATCGAAAAAACTGAAGAGACAGTTATAAGGAGCAACAGAAATAATTTCAAATTCGCAATCTTGCAGAGAGAGATTGAGCTCTACGAAAACATGGAGATGCTGCCTACTGAAGAGAATCCTTTCTTGTGGTGGCATGAAAATGGGTCAAGGTTTCCATTTTTATCAGTGCTTGCAAGCAATATTTAATCAGCCCCTCCTCATCCAATCGAGAGAGAGCGTATTTTTAGTGTAGGTGGGAATGTAAACACCCCAAAATTGTAATCATGTTAAAACATAAAAGTTAGTAGCTAAACTTTGTTAATACTTGCTGGAAAATGAAAATGCAATATTATTTGAATAAACAAAAACAAAAAGTTAATAATATTATATTTGCATTTATTATCCCTTAAAGATACTATTTTAATTTATAAAATAAATATACTTGGGCACAACCAAATATGAAATAAATGACTAAGTATTGTTGTTACAGGGAATGCAATCCTGAGTTGCCTAGCAGTACACAAATGTTTTATCTTATTACTGTGTATTTATTATATTAATTAAAGTATCGGTATCGGCACTTATAAAAATAGAGTGTCGGTATCGGTATCGGTATCAGCCTCTTTTCTGGTATCGATACATCTCTAATATATATTTCACCTTTCAAGTTCGAAAATATTTATAAAAAAAAAAAAAAATAATAATTAATTTCTTTCTTAATAATCCTTAAGGTTTCCTTAATCATATTTATATATATATAATTATATATATTATAATAATATATATATATATATATATATTTTTTCTTTATAATCATTAAGGTTTCCTTAATCATTTTAATTATTATATAATACGAATCAACTGTTACTAAGAGTCCTTCCATGTGTACGTGTTGCTGCGAATCTATCAAAGTGTTGATCACCTTCCTAAGTAAACTGGTTCAATCGAGTACAATTGATGATTTTCGATGTTTATTAGAAATTTAGATATAATATTGTTATATCTTAAAATAAAAAAATAAAATGTAATAATCATGTCCTTGATATATATATATATATATATATTATATTATATATATATATATATATATATATATATATTATAATATATATATATATATATATATATTATATATATATATATATATAGTATATATATATATTATATATATATATTAATATATATATATATATATTTACCGATGCCACCGCTCACGGGCAGGGCTCTTTTCAAAAGGATGGGACAAAAAAAAAATCATAAGGAAAGTAAACCCACCCAGTCCCTTGCCTAACGCAACAATTCCCTCAGGTGGGCGCAGACTCGGGACTTAAAGAGAGGAATATTGAATACTGCACGAAAAACAGATGAGGGCAAGGAGTTTCCACAAAACAGATGTGGATAGAAAGAAGGGGGCACCATAACGAGTGATCATTGAGTCTCCAATATTCACACAATATTCATGTGAGAGTATGGCACCTCTTGTGTTACGAGTGCGATGCAGTGGTGAAGGAATGCGAGTGGTCAATTCTCTCGAGCACCTGCCGTTGTAATACCTATAGAAAAATGATAGAGGGCCAATGTCACGTGAAGAGAAAGATGGTCCAAGGAAGTCAGAAAGTATGAGACAGGTTTATAAGTCTCTTAGCTTAGCCTCAAACCTATCAAAAAAAGAGGGTGGAACCGGCATCCACCCCCAATGTGAGAACTGTATTCCAACAGGGGGCGAAATCAACCCTTATATAACGGAGTAACTGAGGCAGAAGAAAAAAAAAATCACGCAATCTGAACAGAA
>JABUQX010058502.1:20000-35000 GCA_015478945.1 Trachelipus rathkii
ATTACTTATCTTATTATAGTAATCAGTTCTGATCCTCGATAATTGGGATCTGGTGTGAATGATAAAGTTAGTAAAGAGAGTATTATTCTAGATATTTATTATTACATATTACATACACTACATCATTTATATACAAATATGTTATATGATAGATATATATATATATATATATATATATATAAGGGCAAGAAAATAATCCTAATTTGTTTATGAGAAAAAATGTCTTTGTTAAAAATTAAATTGATGTTTATGAATGTTTAATATAAATATTTTGGCTCAAAAACTTATAAGAAAATTAATACCCTGGTCTGAGTTTGAATTTATTTAATTTTTTTTGTAATGTCTGATGTTTTTCAACGAATTTTATAGGAATCGACCCCGCTAATCACGAAAATGATATGAGATTTCCTTTGTCAGGAAAATTTTTCTTGGTATGTAAGAAATTTGTATTTCTCACAATCAGTTCTTTTCCTTAGTCCCTTTTTGCGTATATCATGAATAGACAGTTTGATGCAAGGTGTTGCAACTGCTAAAGTCTCTTAAAATGAAACTGGAATTGAACAAAACGCAAGGAAAAAAATGCAGTGGAACCTTTTACTATAAAGAAATAAACAAAAAAATGGAATTTTTTGAAAATACTGGAAAATTTTAAGGAATATTATTATTTCTTTCAAAAAGTTTGGGCACTTAAACACGATTGTAAATTATTATATGAAACGCTATACCTGCAAGGATCTTAACTTTTTATTTATGATTAGTTAAGTCATGCCACACATTAGACTAATAATTGGAAAAAAAAGACGACCTCTTTGCTTTTCTTTTATGAGTCGTTCCAGGTTCATCCCTTTTCAAACACCAGCAGTAGTCGGCCATTATGTTTATGTCACATCTACCTTGATACCTTTCTTCCATTGTTCGGATTTCCAGGCGAAACCTTTCCCCTTATTCCTCACTATAATCCTCAGAATTTTCTGGAAAAAAATCCAAGTGAGAGCCCAAAAAGTGAAGTTTTATGGACATACGAGCTCTCAGGTTCTTAAAGCTTTTCAACAGATTACTAACGATGGCTTTATGCTCGGGACTTCGTTGCTTTCCTAAAAAGTTACTAGTAATTAATTTAAAACTAACCCAAGCTTTCTTTTCTATTTCGTCCATGGTCTTTTCAAGCTCATGATCTCTCATTAAGCGAAAGATGAATTTCCATGAGGAGAAAAGAACTTACTGAATTCTTGATCCATATTCTTGTACCGGTGAAATGTTGTTTCTGGTGTCAGTAAATTGCACTCTGTAAGACGAGAGCCAAGAAGCATGGACGACTCTTTTGATAGTCCTAAATCTCTTGTGAGATCATTGAGCTGTGCTTGTGTAAATAAATGATTTTGGCTCATTGAAACTAGATGAAGGTAGAATGAATGCTTCGGAGTTGTCCTCATTGCTTATCTCATCATCACTAACTTTATTTAGATTCAAGCTTTGAAATACTTCTAGAGCTGGAATACCTGGTCCATGGGGAATTGGTTTTATAGCAGAGGGCACATCTAGGTATTTAACAGCCTGCTTATTTTTCTTGTTTACTCCTGAAAACAGATTGACATTTATTAAATTTGGAGAGGCATGAATGTTCAGAAATTGTGCATGTGTGCGTTTGAAAGTTAAAATAGCATTACCCCAATTTACTTACTTTGCAAGTTTGTCATGCAAAGGTTGTTACCTTACATGATCTTTTTCTTCCCTCCACATCATAGGTATACCAAAAGGTAATGCATTCACGTTTTCCTTACTCCATCGTCTTAAATATTCAACACATGATCGTCAAGATATGTGAGGAGCAAAGTCTTTTATCTATATCGCCCAACTTAAGGCCAAAATAGGCATGATAGCAGTCCTTTACAAATGGTGTAATGTTAGATTGTTACCCAGCCAACACAACCTTTCCACATATATAGCAAAATCTATTTGGGTTATATTTGCATCTATTCATCGTAAATTTTTTAAACCTAATAAATAACTACAATAATCTTAATAATACTTATTAATAATAGCTAATAACCTAATAAATAGTTATAATAATCTAATAAAACACAGTTATCTGTTAACTTTTTAATAAAAAATAGTTATATAAGAAAATTTCTTGAAAAAATAGCTATTACAGCGTTAGAACAAAAATCAGCATTAAAAAAAGTAAATAAAATCCATTAACATAAAATATACTGTATAAAACTAGGCGTGATGTGCAAAAATGGATTTCAGATTTGAATTCAGCATGAAAATATGATTTAGAATCACTTAAAATATACGTCATCAAAAATGTCGCAGATCAGTGATATTAATGATGTAAATACTATATAAACAATAAAAAATTAAAAATATTGCATTTAAAGCTAAAAAACAACCAAAACAAAAAATACATGGTTTTTATTTATTTATTTAAAAAAAATAAAAGTTTTCCACCCTTCTATATATATATATATATATATATATATATATATATATATATATATATATATATATATATATATATATATATATATATATATATATATATATATATATATATATATATATATATATCATCATCATCAATATGGTTATCAATATTATAATCAATGTAATCATCAATAGAAAAGTTAACAGAAGAATATGACGCAAGTCGGAAAGTTCAGCCTTATATAGCAAAGAAATATATATATATATATATATATATATATATATATATATATATATATATATATATATATATATATATATATATATATATATATATATGTGTATAAGTGTCAATATATATATATATATATATTAAATGAAAGAACTGCAATGGACCGCAGCTTAAATTTGTATAAATATTATACCCCAAATGTATTTTCACCATATTAGGATACCATCCTGGACCTTAGCAGATGAGTGTGCATATGTGTTTGACTACTACGCTACGACGAGACAAAAAGAGAAATGAGAATACTAGGATAATGCGATGATCATTGTACTTTCAGAGATTCCCGCCTTCGCACTTTCGAACGTAGGGGGCCAAATTGGCAAGCCGCGCATGGTGAATAATAATACCATAAAACGGGGGTTATTTTATTAAATGAAAGAACTGCAATGGACCGCAGCTTAAATTTGTATAAATATTATACCCCCAAATGTATTTTCACCATACTAAGGATACGATCCTGGACCTTAGCAGATGAGCGTGCATGTGTTTCTGACCACTACGCTACGACGAGACAAAAGAGAAACTTGATTGCATACTTCTACTGTCCAAGAAGAGCATTACTAACAGTTCCTCCCGCTCGCACTCGTCGTAGCGTAGTGGTCAAACACATGCACGCTCATCTGCTAGGTCCAGGATCAAATCCTAGTATGGTGAAAATACATTTGGGGGTATAATATTTATACAAATTTAGGCTGCGGTCCATTGCAGTTCTTTCATTTAATAAAAAATGGCCCCCGGTTTATGGTATTATCATAAACCGGGGGCCATCTTTTATTAAATGTAAGAACTGCAATGGAGTGCGAGCGGGAGGAACTGTTAGTAATGCTCTTCTTGGACAGTAGAAGTATTCTCGGTTTCTCTTTGTCTCGTCGTAGCGTAGTGGTCAAACACATGCACGCTCATCTGCTAAGGTCCAGGATCGTATCCTAGTATGGTGAAAATACATTTGGGGGTAAATATTTATGCTATATATATATATATATATATAGTATATATGCTATGTATGGCGTTATTATGGCGCAGTATATATACATATTACATATATATTATTACATATTATGCCATATACATATATATAGAAACATATATACATATTATATATATATATATATATTTATTATTATTATTATATATTATATTATTATATTATTATATATATATATTATTATATATTATATATATATATATACATATATATTATTATTATATATATATATATATATATATATTTATATATTTATATATATATATATATATATTATATATATATATATTATTTATATTATTATTATTTAGTTAGTTACATATATAGATATATATATATATATATACATATATATATATATATATATATACAGTAATAACACCATATTACATTTCTTGGAACAATTGAGTACAAGTTTTAAATTATTTAATTAGAAGATAATGAGATAATTTAAATTTATTCTCCTTTCTGGAATTATGAAGAACATTTGCTTGGTGACAAAATATGCTTCACAAACTCTTGTCGGAGTTTTTGGACACTCGGATTATCGAACCTATGAGTAGAGAACTATTTTACCCTTCAGCAACAAATTTTCTGGATTTCAAGTTTATAGCAATAGGCTGAATGTACGAGATATTTAATTAGTGGCGATTCCTGAAGATTGTCAAGCGTTTGAAATTGTTTGAAAGTGGTTTAGTCTTGTTTTCAAGGATGGGTTATAAGTTATATTTCAAACGGCATCAAATCACCTTCATACAATTTCAAATGTTTGCTTCACAAGCGATGGGATACTTATCTGTTAACTCTGGGAATCGCTTTGAAAATAAGCCTTAACATATCGTGTGAGTACTTGGGTACCTAGCACTAATGTTATCGTCTAAATTTCTTTCATTTAATGTCTTGAAAATATATTTCGGGTAAATAAAAAGTTTCTTTTTCTATATGCTTTGTTTCTGAAAGTTATTCCTTTGTACGTTGTAAACATAATTAGTAATTCTTGGATGTTAAATTCATCACAAAAACTTAAGCAAGTAAATTGAGAGATATGCTGATTGAGTTGTTAATACAGGTTTGGAAAGTCCGGTAGCTCAGTGGAAGAGCACTCTCCCAAAAAAGAGAGAAACCCAGGTTTCAAACCGGTTGGGCGGAAGAATGCGAGTTATTCTCTCCATAGGCTTAAAAGCTGCTTCGTCCTACTCAGACGTTAAAAGTAGTACACCACCTCCGTGAGCGGTGGTGTTAAGTGTAAAAAGAAAAAAAAGAAAAAAGTTCGTATTTTCTTGAAAGAGTGACTGATAAATAATTAATCCTACATTAAAAAATCAGCAAGAAACCTCACAAGATGTCACTTTTTGAGTTCCACGAAAGTATAAGCTGCATCGAAAATTTTTGAAAGATTCTTCTTAATTTTTGTGGAACGCTCGACTGTAAAAAAAAAGTATATCAGTTGCCATATATAAGGATATTTAATTATTTAATTTAATTCAGTCAATTTAATTTAATTGATCAATTAATTAAATTAATCAATCAAATAATTTAATCAATATAAAAAACCGTATGTGGAAAAATAAAAAACTTTGGCGTCAACCATCATTAAAATTATTGGAGCAACTGAAAATACGAGTAAATTAAAACTACGAATTAGTTAATATTTTCCTGATTTAAAACTAATTTGCTATCAAAATTCGTTAAATAATGGCAAGTAATAAATTTTATGCAAATTATATTTACGTAAAAAGGTTGATTAAGCGAATTAATACAGTATAAGAGCCCAACTCTTCAATATGTATTTATATCACGTGACCTATCAATTTATACCACGTGACCTTTCAAGATTGCTGCAAGCCTGCAACAAAATTAAAGATAGCAATTTCTAACTTTAAGAGTGCGTTCGATTAAAAATCGGGAATAAATCTCGATTAATCGGGGCTTTCTCATAATGCAACAAAAATTTTTATTTTTCGAGTGACGTTTTGATGTAAATAAAATTTAGTCTCAAATGATCGACAAGGAAAATGATCGACAGGTCCAATGGTTGCCATTTGTAAAAAAAAATCTGGTTATTTAGAGTTTCTTTAACGAATCCAATAAAACTTAACCTCATACATTAACCTAACCTAACCTAACCTAACCTAACCTAACCCAACAAAACTTAACCTAACCTAACCTAACCTAACCCAAATAAACCTAACCAAACCTAACCTAACCTAACCTAAAACCTAACCTAACCTAACCTAACCTAACCTAACCTAACCTAACCTAACCTAACCTAACCTAACCTAACCTAACTTAACCTAACCTAACCTAACCTAACGCCTGCGGCGGGTTTAAAGGAAAAATTTTTTTATGTCGTGTCGACCATTTGACCTGTCGACCATTTTCTTTGTCGATCATTTGGGCTAGTCTCCCGTAAATAAACATCAACTGCCATGTAAACAAATATAAATATATACTATTATACAATTAATCGATCAATTAAATAATCTAATCAATCAAATTATTTAATCGATATATCAAAAAACTTTACGTGAAAATATAAAATGAAACATAAGCGACGTGGAAGTTATTTAAAAGACTATGGCGACAACCGTCACTAAAATTATTGGAACAATGTTTGTTTACATCACGTGACTATTCAATATTTCTACATTTTAAATTGCTATATAAAGGGAGAAATTCCTATATTTAAATCATTCTGCAGTGGCGGAAATCTTACCGCAGTATAGGATTGAAAATTTGACATTCGTGGAACTTTTCATTAGGAACTATCCCAAATTTGATAGGTTAAGTAAGGTTAAGTTAGGTTAAGTTAGGTTAGGTTACGTTTTGTTAGATTCGTTAGAGAAACTCTTAATAACCAGATTTTTTTTTACAAACATCGACCATTTTGACCTGCCGATCATTTTCCCTGTCGACCATTTTAATATTATTCAATAATATTTTCAGCGGAACGTGCCCTTCATCTCGCTATGTGCAGCGAGAGTAAAGATATCTTCAAAATCTTTAATTAAAGAATTTTCACCGTGGAACTTATATCCACAATATCAGTCTGATATTAGAGATATTAAAGAGGATTACCAAAATTAAAGAGGATTACCAAACAAAAACAAAAACTTAATCTTTACTTATTTCTTTATTGTTTTAATATTTGTGTAAAATCAATATTTTTACAATATATTAAGAAATTAAAAACTGGAACATGATGTTAAAGAAATATTGTACAGGGAATACGTTAGTCACTTATTGCTGGTTATAATATTGACCAATAAACAAATACACAACGCAAATATTTTCAATTTTTCGAAGACATTTTTTATTTGTTTGACACCTTATGAATATTGATAGTTAAAATAGTCAATCTAAGTCATGTATTAAGGATTTATATATATATATATATATATATATATATATATATATATTATATATATATATTATATATTATAATATATATTATATAATATATACTATATATATATAGTAATAATATATATTATAATATATATAATATATATATGATATATATATATATATATATATATTATATATTACAAAGTAATCTCCTTTCATCCAAACAATAAAACATAAATAAAAGGAAATTAAATGAAACATAAATAAAAGCTCAAAAAAACAAGAAATAAAAATAAAACTAAAAATGAATGTAAAATTGTTATGATTCGTTTGCTATGTAGGGGGAGGGTTGGCCGAGCACCAGAATTTTTGCGCACCGCACCGCACCGCACCGCACCAGGGTAAGCGCACCGCACTGCACCGCACCGCATCTCTATGTTTCTATGCGCATGACGCTCCGCACCACGCACGGCACGGCACGGCACCGCACGCACTGCACTGCACTGCACTGCACCTCTATATTTTAAAAATTGCACCGCACCGACACACTGGATTTGTGTGGCGTACCGCACCAAAATATGCGAACCGCACCGCACCGCACCGCACCGCTCCTCACCTGGTACGTCGGCCAACCCTACTATGTAGTTACAATCTTGCTCTATTTTCTCTCTTCTTAATTTTACCCTAAAGGGAGTAAGAATGTATTTATTACTGTGATATTTTAAAATAGATACATATTACTCTTTGGGCTAAATTAAGTAAAGAAGAATATCCATATCTATGAAAAATAAAGATTGATTCACTCTATCAAGCTATATATAGAGAAAATTTTTTTTCGCTTTGAATGAAAAATGTGGCGCCATGTAAATTATTCAATAGTCATAAATGATTGGTCTGTTTATTTCAGGGATGGCACGAAAAAAATTTTTTATATATTTTTTTTGTATATTTAAGTGATTTAACTTCAATATAAATAAAAAATTAAAATAATAATATTATAGCAAGGCTACTCTGTTCCAAATTTCTACACTATTGTCAACAAAGGATCATGTTTCAAACAGGTTTCTTTTATTTTTGATGTAACATTTATCAATATTACAAATAATATCAGGTGTTACTATTAACCATTAAAATTCACCATTAAAATTATCCTATTCTCAATATCGAAAATTTTTATATAAATTATGAAGTTTTTAATACATATATTTTTTTCAATTTTCAGCAAACAATTGGCATTGTAACCCGTAAGTCCGTAACACTCTTTAGCGTTGCTGTTTCATTGTGTCATAGACTATAGGCCCTATTTTAAGATTTTAATTTACATAGATTGAATAAATCACTTCAAAAGTAATACTATATCGAACTTAAAAAAAAATTTGTTTACAATTTAATTTCGCGTGACGTCACGAATCTGAAAAAATCAAGAAAATCAAAAAAGTCAAAAAAATCAAAAATTGATTTTTTTCTCTAAAAAAAAAACAAAAAAACCAACCCTGGTTTATTTATTTATTTAACTGAAAAGGATGAGTGTCGTTTGTAATTTTACAGATAAAGAAGACTGCAGTAATATTTACATAGTACCCACTACGAATCTGAATAAAAATGAGCATATAGACTCATGCGAAAAAGTAACTACTGTTCGTCGGGTCTTATATACAAAATGAATAGTTAAGACCCTGCTGGAAACTTGTAAACGAATGTGGCAAATTCAATCGAAAAGGAAGAAATATTTCTATTATTAAGTCTATATATGATGCAATAATAACAATAAAAACAATATTGAATTCTAAATTGTAAAATAATAATTCTCTTAATAAATTGTAGATCACGTTTTAATTGAAAAAGTTTAATAAATAATTTACGTTATATTGTTTTCACAGGAATGTAAATATAATTTGCTTTTAGATTCAGTCTTTATTACTATTTATAGTCAGAATAATGTGTATGGACTAGGGTTGGAGAGAACATCGCAATTTCCCGACCGCATTGCACCATCTCATTTGCAATGCGCACAGCGCACCTCACCGCACCGCATCGCATCAGTCACTTCACCACACTTTTATATTTTAACAATTACACCGCAGTGGGACACTGGAATTGGGTGTCAGTCCGCACAAAAATAATCGCACAGTGCACAGCACCGCACAACACCGAACAGGAGCATCGTCCAATCTTAGACTTTGGACTAAAAAAAAAAAATCTGATCGCTTTGTATAATAAAATATTGTAACAAGAGAGCTTCTAAACCGTGTAAAATACTACTACTACTACTACTACTACTACTACTACTACTACTACTACTACTACTACTACTACTACTACTTCTATAAATAATAATAATAATAATAATAATAATAATAATAATAATAATAATAATAATAATAATAATAATAATAATAATAATAATAATAATAATAATAATAATAATAATAATAATAATAATATTCTCATTAAGGAACATAACAGTATATTAAAAAAAGAAAAGTTAAGATTATTTGTATATTATTTTCCATAATATATAATGCATCAGGCGTCTTATGAAAGTAGGCTTATATTGTAAACTTTTAATGTCATGAGATACCTTACCCCAAAACGTAAGAAAATATAACATAAAGTAAGCTTTGTTCACAATCAATCAGGAGAAAGGAAGCCTTGAACATTGTTGTCTGGTGAAATATTCGCTTTGCGTTCTAGCCTCTAGGTCAATTTGTAAATTAAATAATAAAGGTGTTATGTCCATTTTGGACATCAAATATAAATTCACCAAGTCTTGAAATATATATAGCTGTTTTATATTTAAAATTTTGAGCTTCAGAAACACATTCCCAACCTAATCACTAATTGAGTGGCCCAGATTCTTGATCAGATTATTAAATTTAACTTTAAGAGCTCTAAAACAATTCGTTTTTCAGCCAGCACCCCCCCCCCCCTCTAGGTAAGGTATCTGCAAATTAATATGATAAGTTGTAATGGGATAATACCTTGAATATTTGAAAACTCTTATAACCCACACAGCTTAGGTGTATTTTTAACCCCTTCTGAGCCTTCTATCCCCAATTGAGACCTTCCAACGATAGTAGGAGATCCCCTTTCGGAAGAAGAGTATGTTGTTACCTACACCCCGGAGAGCGTGTAGCCCTCAAAACGGAGTCTCATAGCTACACAACCAAAAAAAAATTTTTAAATAAAAATAAAAATAAAAAAGAAAGAATAATTTTTTTTTTTTTACATTTACAAAAAATAAAACAATTTACATATATATATACAGTAGTATATATATATATATATATATATACTACTATATATTTAAAAATATAATATTATATATTATATATATATATATATATAATATATATATATATATATATATATATATAAATAATTATATATTTATATATAATATATAATATATATATATATATATATATATATATATATTATTATATATATATATATATATATATTTTTTTTTATAAAATAAAAATATGTATACAATAGAGAGAGATGTAAATATTATATATATATATATATATATATATATATATAATATATATATATATATATATTATATATAGTTATTATATATATATATTATATATAGTATAAATATATTTATATATATTATATATAATATATATATAATAATTATATATATATATAATATAATAAATATATATATATATATATATTTATATATATATATATATAATATATTTCTTCAATAAAAGAATAAAATAATCTAACTTTGACAGGAATTTCAAAAAGCAAAAAACATATCCATTTATTTATATAAAAAATTCTTCATCTTGATCTCTTAACAAACAAAATGATTGATAACTTCTGTTTATGTTGTGCAACTATGATGAACACTCATTAAAACCAGTTCTGTTACGGCTTTCATCTCCTGTAGAATTGAAAAAGTATGTTTTGAGCCTTTTCATAGTAAAGAAATCCTTAACAATGCAAATGTGACTGTAGAGATCAAATTTAATTACAAAATTAGTAAGATTTTTAATCGATATCGATGGAATGAGTGACTTTAGAAAGGTTAGTAAGTATGGATAAATGCTCGCTAATTGGTTTGAAAAATCATCAAGAATAGAAATTGTAATTGCTCTATATCTTTACATTTTACATTGATTCTCACATGAGGATTCTTATTTCTTCATTAGTAGAATGCAGAAGTTCTGTTGCAAATTCCAAAGTGTTTGAAAATGTTTCATCGATGTTTTCTTGAAAATTTTTCAAAACACATTTTCAAATTGATTTAGAGCAGCTCCTGCCACTAATTATGGAGACTTCAATGTAAGTTATGTAGTTCTGTAGATCTGTAGTTATGTAGATGTTAGTTTTTATGAAGAAGGGTTACTGTCTTGATTCATTCAAGCTCCTTTAAAACTTCCCAACAAAAAAATGACTTAAAAAAAATTTCCCCATCTTTAATTATACAATCAATTTCCGATTTCCTTTCAACTTTGTTTCACACCCATATGCTGGTGAGTTTTTGTCCTTTTGTGTCTGGGAAAAATCTTTCCTATTTTCTTCTATTATAATAGTAGCCCACCTTGGCGATGCAAAATAGTACCTAGTTGCATTCGCTGTGTCATAAAGTTTCTAACGTTTTATACTTCATATAGATGTGAGCAGCAATGAACATATATATATATATCGACGCTAGAAATTTTCGACAGCTTAAACACCTCTAAAACTTTTCTTCATTGGGTCTGCACTATCATACCGTTGTCCAATCAGAAAGTCACTCTTTTAATGCTTTCAACAGCTACTTAACCTATAAAATTTTCACTGACCACAAATATATATCCTCACTTCTATTAATATACACTCTTGATTTTCTTTGATCAACAATTATTTTTATTATTATTAAAGATTGAAATTAAGAAACTTAAGGCATCAAAAAATTTTGAACGCTTGATTAATTTCGGGGTGGGGGGGGGGGGGGCTTCAAAACATCTGAACCCTCGTAACTACGACCTTGCTCCTAATTATCTTTGATTAACTATATCTTTATTATTATTATTATTATTATTATTATTATTATTATTATTTTATTATTATTATTATATTATTATTATTATTAATTATCTATTAATATAATTATTTTTATTTTTATTATTATATTAAGTTATTATATTATTATTATTTTAATGGCAGGTGGGATTATTTATTTGGATGATGAGAGAGATGGAGTATGTAATTGAATTATCGAAATTATTATTTATTTATATTATTAATTATTAACAATAATGATTATGTTTATTTATTATTATTATTATTATTATTATTATTATTATTATTATTATTATTATTATTATTATTATTATTATTATTATTATTATTATTATTATTATTATTATTATTATTATTATTATTATTATTTTTATTTTATATAAAACTCTTTATTATGTTTATTATTGTTATTATTTATATTATTATTATTATTATTATTATATTATTATTATTATCTATATTATTATTATTGTAGATTAATTGGTGGTGTAATATTAAAATTATTAGAATAAAATATGATAAATATAATGATTTCTATTTTTTTATTATTATTATTATTATATATTATTTATTATTATTATTATATTATTATTATTATTATTATTATTATTATTATTAATTCATTATATTATTATTTAATCCATTGAGTGGAGTCGTCGTTATCTTGATTATCAATAATATTAGTAATTATTTACTATTATTGTTATTAATTATTTTTTTTTACTTTGTAAAACTTGTTCCCATCATATCTATAAATATTATTTTTTAAGTATTCTAATTATATCAAAATTGATTTTGGGATTAATTGAATATTTGGCAATATAATTTTGGGGCTCAAAGGAAACTGCATTGTAGCTGAACTTTGCATATTTAGTTAGACCCTTTCAGAAAATGTAATTGTATTAGAAATTGTAAAACACCATGCTACAAATTAATAATGTCATATATGTTCCCTCCCAAATAATTATTATTAACTTCCAATATTCACATTATTAATATTATTATTATATTATTATTATTATTATTATTATTATTAATATTAATTATTATTATTAATTAATTTCTTTATTAAAATTGTAAGTATATTATATTAATTAATTATTATTATTAATTATTATTATTATTATTATTATTATTTATTATTTTTTATTTTTATTATTATTATTATTATATTATTATTATTATTATTATATTATTATTATTATTAATTATTATTATTATTTTATTATTATTATTGTTATTTTTGCTAAATTATTATTATTATTATTATTATTATTATTATTATTATTATTAATTATTATTATTATTATTATTATTATTATTATTATTATTATTATTATTATTATTATTATTGATGTTACTATTATTTTATCATTGTTAAACTTTTCCCTATTATATATTTAAATATTATTATTAATATTATTATTATATTAATTGTTATTATCTTGCTAATATTATATATTCTAATTGTATTAAAATTGGTTTGGGATTACATTAAGCTCAATCCTGAAACCCAATTGTGTTGCAATTAGTAGCCCCCTTTCAGAAATTAAATATCATTAAGCATTGTATTATAGTACAACTAAATATCATAATATAGGTAAAACCTAATATTGTAAATTGTTTATTTTCTGAATAAAGCATTATGATTGAAAATGAATTAATTATTATTATTATTATTATTATTATTATTATTATTATTATTATTATTATTATTATTATTATTATTATTATTATTATTATTATTATTATTATTATTATTATTATTATTATTATTATTATTATTATGTGACAAATAATACTTAATGTTATAAAATTTTCAAGTACTTTCATTACTTTTTTAGAAGGTATACGTTTCTATATATTTTGCTACCCGCTTCCGCCTAGACTCGAAAAGGACCCACCTAGTCCATTCGTTGACTTAAAACCCATCTCTACTTATAAATTAAAGATTAATTATGACCAATAATATATATAATATATATATATATATATATATATATATATATATATATATATATATATATATATATATATATATATATATATATATATATATATATATATATATATATTTTAGATATATATATATATATATATAGATATATAGTATTCATGCTATATAATACGTATATTTATTATATTATTATATATAAATTAATTAGAGAATTAAATAATTTTTTTTTTTACTTACCGAAATTAATGTTTTTTAAATTCGTCCTTCTCTTAGGCTTAGGTCAAACACACACAGCACACACACACACACACACACACACACAACACACACACACCACACACACACACAACACATCACACACACACAACACACCCCCACCACACACCACACACAACACACACACACACACATCACATCACACACACACACACACACGCGCGCGCGTGCACACCTACACACACACACACATACACACATCACACGCGCGCGCTCACCTACACACCACTCACTCACACACCTACACACCCACACACACACACACACCTTAGGTGGTATAAGAGTAAATTTTTCTGCACATTTTTAATTCATAGCATATTGTTTCATATACTCAAAATGCATTCTGACCCTCCCCTCGCCAAACTCATTCCAGTCGCTCTCCCTCCCCCCAAGTTGACTGAACTGCATCGAAGCAGCTCCACAGTTCTACTGGTTTACCAGTACCTCATGTGCGGGTCTCAAATTATAATTATCTTTTCCAGACACAAATATATATAATATATATAATATAGTATATATACTTATATAGGGTAGTTTATGTGATAATTTATTTATTATTTACTCCTTCTATATACCTCTTAGAAACTTGATATGTAAACAGTAAATTTCATTTATTATCATATAATATAATAATATAAATATATATAATATATATATATATAATATAAAATATAATAATTAAATATAATA
>JABUQX010058502.1:42500-47500 GCA_015478945.1 Trachelipus rathkii
CAATTTAGGTAAGAAGATTTTAAGTAATTCATATATATATATTCTTACCATTTCTTCTTAGGAATTTAATATTTTTGTCATTCCACTTTATATATATAATATAGTATATATATATATATATATATATATATATATATATATATATATATATATAATATATATATAGTATATATATATATATATATTATATATATATATATAATATATATATAATATATTTATAATAATAATATACATATATATACTATATATATATATAAATATATATATATATTATATTATATATATATATATTATATATATATATATATATAATATATATAATATATATATATATATATAAAAGAACGATTTTTGTTTTGCCCCCCCCGAAAAAAATTTCTGGATACGCCCACTGTATATATATTATATATATATAATATATTATAGTATATATATATATATATAGGGAGTATATATATATAGTATATATATATATATATATATATATAATAATATTATATATAATATATATATAAACCCCTCTTTTATATTTCTTCTCCTAATGGGGCAGCAAGTCTAGGGGTTTATTCCATTTTCATCTCTTCCATTATGATCTCCCTGAATGGGACTGTGCCCTTGAGAGGAGTCAGTGTAAATAAAAAGTTAATTAACTCTCTTCGAGGGATAACTTTCTACCCGTCGACATCCACAAGAGACACTTTCATCTAAGGGATTTTAATAAAATGACTCTCTCTAAAAGAAGAAGAAAGAGTTTGAGAGAAAGTATTGTCTCTACAGTGAACATAGTGGTACTCGTGAATTTGGACTCACCCGCTTTGAAGGTGTCATTCAAACCCTTTATACGGATCTATAGGAAGAAAGCTTCATTTACTCTAATAAGACAAATGCCAGTGAACATTAATTAATAAATATTTATCAATTAGTTATTATAAAAACATCCTCATTCTTTTCCCATATTCAATATGTTAATTCCATTGATTGAATCGCTATTATTTTTTTTTATTCATGTAACAATATTTGGTAAATTCCTGACATTTTATTTTGTATTTTTTCTTTTTTAAATGATTTTTATTAATTTTTAAATTTTCTTTTCTTTTTATGGACTCGTGGTCATTCTTTAATTATTTATTGACTATATTCTATTGTCTTTGTTTCTTTTGTATTAAAAATAATTTTCAAATTTATTTACCTTATACAGTACTATATCAATCATAATATATATATATATATACTTACTATATATATATAAAGTTTTTGGTAGATCATAGGTTAGGTATTTAGTATTTATATAATTATATTCTATTTTATTATTCATATTTTATATATATTATATATCTTATATATATATATTTTATTATATAATATTATATATTATATTATAAATATTAATATTTCTAATATTAATATATATATATATTATTACTTAGTTGATTCAGTCATTTGTGCCAGTTTACAGTATGTGACATTGTTGATGTTGGAGATTATGGGGCGAAGGGGTGTGTTTTCCTTATGAAGCTTCGGTATGCCGTAGAAGGTAGCGATCTTTGGGAGCGTTACTAAGAAGTTTCTTGTATAACTCCTGATTGTCTTTAAGTATGGATTGTAGTTTTTTCTTGAATGTCCTCTGTGAAACCGGAAGAGGGTTTTTGTTCAATGGCGAGTAGACATTTGGGTCAGAAAGTATATGTAAAGCTTTTGTAATGTATTCTGATTTTTTCATGATCACTATTTTATTACCTTTATCTGCTCTTGTTATGTGTAAGTTGTGGTTTTCTTTAAGTTCTTTAATGGCAACTGTGAATCTTTGCGGGAGTGAGTACCTAGGTCTGTTAATGATATCATTCAATATGTATCCTTTGAGTAAGTCGTAATTCATTTTTAACCCTCTATTATTGTTTTGAAACTTTTCTATGTTACACAAGAACTCAGGCAAGCTCATGTTTGTCCCGATCCCGAAGGACGTTCCCAAAGACAATACTGCCTTTGCTTTTTTGTATTTAATTTTTAATTGTTAGCCAAGTGTTTTTAGTATCTGATAGTTTAATGTCTGCAAGTGTTGAAGATGTCAGCCTAACTTTCGCCGTTTAGGATTTTAAGCTAAGTTTTAGTTTATTTATTTTATTTATTATTTATTTTTTAAATTATTGATTTTTGTTTTTTTTTCATACATTAATACGTTATAAGGTATTTTTTTAACTTGTGGCGTTCTTTTTAATTATATTTATATAATAAATTATTTTTATTATTAATAATGCGAAACTCTAGCATATTAACTTATTATGCGTCCGTTAACTGGTAGGGGGTCGACTGTTTCAACTTACTTTATTATTGCCTATTTACCTGTTTATCTATTGCATCATGATAACTCAGTTTTCACAGATTGTCTTACTCTCTATTAGATAGGTTGGTATATATATTTGTGTACAAGAGCTTTGTGTGTTTGTTTGTTTGTGCGAGTGGCTGATTGAATGACTGGTCGAAGTAGATGTGGGGTTGGGCGCAGGCGGGGGTTTTCTATGACTTTGCATACGTGCGTGCCTGCGTGCTAATCATGACATCTGTGGGATTATATCACCTCTCTAGACTCCTCAACCGCTAACATTTGATTATTGTCCTTGAGACCCAGCTGGCAGGGGATTCTTTTTCAGATAAACTTAATATCTCTTAACTATAACTTTTTTCATATAATTTTCCCGTCTAAATGGAATGGTGTTTGTGCCTATGTAATATATGGCTAGGCTTTTATAACATAAACACCTCCTGATAACATTTACGACTCGGGAATCTTGAATTTCTCCTAATTCGATGTTCCTGTTGCTTAAAATCTTCTCCTAAACTACTATCCATTCATCTTGTGTTTCTGCTACTGCTCCGCACTAAAATGGAACAGCTTTTCAACGCGTTACTTTTGATATTACTTACTACCCTTCTCCATTAGACTGTTAACTTCTTTCTTCCTTCCAATATGACTGAAGTTCTTATTTGCTATTTAGGGATTCAGTACACCACACTGAAGTGTTGGGCTCATCTGCACACTGATGAAGCGGGGAGGAGGCCAAAACATTCAGTATTCTCACATGATCTGGAACAGTTAATTAAGGAACCTACACATATTCCAGATCGTCCTAGCCAATTCTTGAATACGCTTGACTTACGTTTCACCACTACTCCTTCTCGTTATAAAATACATCCATCCTCCTATTGGTAACTCTGACCACAATCTTTAACTCTTAATTATAATACTTTTCCTCCAGCAGCTCCACCATACCTAGCGTAATTTCTGCAACTTTCAAATCGGGCTAATTGAGGGGCATTGCGTTGTTTTTGGAAACTACTCTTGGAATGAATCCTGCTTTGACTCGGGGATGCCTCGGTCCGCTGAAAAGGTGGGGGGCCGTAATCACCGATGGGTGAGCAAGGTTCATTCCATCTTCAACTAAATCTTTTTCTCCCCCAAAATCCATAGTTCGATGGAGCTTGTTATAATGCCATTTATGTGAAGAAGAAAATTTCGAGTTCTATGTTTAGGAAAATAATCACACACACACACACACACACACACACACATCACATTTTGTGCACACACCAACACCCACAACACACACACACCACACAATGATTATTTTCATTGACACACACACACAACACACACACACACACATCACACACACACCACACACACATCACACAAGAGAGCTCACACGACACACACACATCACACACACACACATCATCACACACAACACACACACACACCACACACACACACACACACACTACACACACACACACAACCACACAACACACACCAAGTACACGACCATTCATTTCACAGCACATTCACACACACTACACACACACACACACACTACACACACACATCACACACACACATCACACACACACCACATATATATATATATTATATAATATTATATATATAATATAATATATATTATAATAATAATATATATATAATAATATATATATAATATATAATATATATTTATATGGAAGTAACGACCAAAACAAGAAAAAGGTCACTGGAAAACTGCCCAAGATAAAAACATGCAACATTATTGCCGAATAATTGTTCAGAGATCCTTATCATTGGCCAAATTTTTTCGAAATACGATCATTGCAATATTTCGCAAAAATAGACAGTTCAATGAATTCTATCAATAAATTTATATATTATATATATATATATTATATTAATATTTATTTAATTATATTATTATATTATATTTATATATTATATATTTATTTTATATATGTTATTTATATATATTAATATTATATAATATATTTATATATATATATTATATATAATATATATATATATATATTCTATATATAATTATATATATATATATATATATATATATATATTTTATATTTATATTATAGATTATTTAATATATTTTATTATTATAATTTATATTATTAATATATTTTTTTATATATTATTATATATTATTTTTTATATTTATTTATTTATTTATTATTTATATTATATTATTTTTATTTATTTTATATTATATATTATATTATATTAATTTTTTTATTATATTAAATTTTTTATATATATATAATATATTATATATATTATATTTATATATTTATTATATTTTATATTTACACACACTATATATATATTATTTATTATTACTATATTTAATATATTATATATATTTATTATTTATATTATTATTATTATTTTATTATTATTATTTTTATATAATATATATATATATATATACTATATATATAATATATTATATATATTATTGCCAGCGTCATAATTGATGATTATTGTAATTATATTTAAAAAAGTCACTCGTAAATCTAACATCAAACAGAGAGTAATACTGATACTACCAGACACCTTTTCATTACATCTATTCTTCAAACTTTCCTCATTAACTATTGCAATAACTTCAATTTCCGATAGCAGGGCTTTTTTTAAAGTCTTTATAAGCAAGGACAAAGGATGC
>JABUQX010058503.1:0-10000 GCA_015478945.1 Trachelipus rathkii
AAATGGAATGGATCAGATTTTTTGAAGAAATATTAAGTTGCTTAATTTTAATATCTAATCCAGTGGCATCTGTTTGAAGCTGAAGATACTTCTGTAAATTAAAAAGAATTAAAATCATTATTCGGAATACAATGGGGCAAGATTGACTGAATGCATTCGTTGCCCTTGCAACTGAAGAGATATTTGTCCCATTAATTCGTCTTTAAGGTACAGAGTCGTGGCATTTGAATGTTGCAAGTCAAAGAAAAAGAAAAAATGGACTCAGTCTACATAATTATAAAATTTACAATTTAATTAAACCTAATTTCGTTACCTTTTAATATTTTATTTTAATCATTCGCAACAACCAACGTTTGAGCTTGATTGCGATACGAACTGTCATGGAGACTCAACCGGGGAACTGTCGTATGATTATGCGATATATATTATATATATATATATAGTATATATAAGTATATATATATAGTATATATATTATATTATATATATATATATATATATATATATATATATATATATATATATATATATTATATATAGTGAAATCGACCCCATCCATGAGGCAGGGATCGCCACTGATATATATATATATATATATATATATATATATATATATATATATATATATATATTTATATATATATATATATTATATATATATATAATATATAGTATATATATATATATACTATATATATATATATATAATATATATTTGTAGTGACCCTATTTTTTTCTATTTGTTTAAATTTATATTTTTATTTGCAAATGTAGTTATAAGTAATTTTTGTTTCAGATAAACTTCCTAAACGTTTATATATGTTATAAAAAAAATTTATATGTAAATAATAATATTGTATATTTCAAAGATGCTAATGGGTAACTATTATTTTTATTATTATTATCATTTTTATAATTATTATTCTTTATTCTGCAAAATTAGTAAATTATTATCTGTATTATTATTATAAATTTTTATTATTTTATTATTATTGATATTGTTTTTATTATATTATATGTATTAAAGGGTTAATTTCACAGGTCTTCCAGCAGGACTTAGAAAGAACCAGCAGGAAATCCGATTTAAAAATCAATAAGATATCGGCGTGTAAAGTCAAGAAAGTTACATCTAGAACATAATCTACATTTATTAAACCCTTGCATCTAATGTATAAATATAATTTCTATTGTGAATTTCAATGAAGTAATGAAATATAACAAATTGTTGGTAAATTCGTTATTGTCCTAATACAAATAACAAGCGTAATATATGTATTTATGGTTTGAAAAGCGCCAAAATTGTGTCGCTTTAATTATACATTATTGTGTCTTAATGCAAAATAACAAACTTAAAATAGTTCATTGTTGAAAGCGCCAAAACAACGACGCTTTAACTGGTGATCCCGGTACTCGAATATTACTTTTGATAGTTTTTTTTTCTTTTTTGTTTGTCTATATATTCTTTATATTATGATATATATATATATATAATATAGTATATCATTTATTATATATATATATATATAATTATATATATATTATTATATAAATATATATATATATATATATATATATTTTATTTTATATTTGTTGTTGAACCCATTGAGTATCTTGAGAGCCTGTAACATTAATATATCTATTAATTCGGTGTCCTTCTCTACTTACTACTACTATACTTTTACTAACTACTAAGACCTACTACTATACTCTACTTCTCCTAGCTACTTTTGTTACTGCTCCTATTAATATTTCTACTATTACCTCTAATATGTTATCTGATTCATACCTATTCGGTATGTCTTCTACTACTACTACTATTACTACTATTACTACTACCACTACTACTACTTCTCCTACTACTTTTGTTACTGCTCCTATAATATTTTTACTATTACTCTAATAGTTATCTGATTCTATTCCTTCTTCTTTTTCGACTATATTTCCTCTCCTTTCTCTTCATCTCAAAATTTTTCTCATCCTCCGCCTTTGAATGATCTTCACCAACACTATCTGTTACAACAATCGCTTAATCAACAATTATTCAATCAACAATTATTGATGTCACATCAACAACAACTACATCAACAGAGTACTCCACTGCCTCCTAGTCTTTCTGCAACTTTGCCGGCGACTACCTGGCCTATATCGCGTGTACCTCGCCTGACCCCACCGCAATTTAGGAGAGATGATGTTGATTTTACGATTCAGCAATTTGATATTTTCCTTGCTTCGCTTCCTACAGAATTCGAGAAAGCTAATGCTTTTCTGCTCTCCATTCCCTATGAAATTCAGAAATCAATCCCTAATCTTTTACTTCAGTCAGCCGTTCCTCTCTCACATCCTTATTCTACTCTTTGTGAATTATTACGTCGCCATCTTTCACCTTCTGATGCTACCCGTTTTCACGAATTATTAAAACATGAGGTGTTGGGTGATCGTCTTCCTTCACAGCTTCTTACCCGTATACTCTCTATTTCTGGTCCCTTGCTGATAGTAACTCAAATCTCTCTTCGCACTCTCTTCTGGCCGTTTCCTGCCTTTGTTAGCACTTCCTTGCTCTCTCATGGTGACGCCTTGTCTCTTCAAGATTTAGCCGAACGCGCGGATATTATTATTCGTGCAAATCAATCTTTTTCTTCTCCTATAACTTATCCATCTTTTACCCCCATGGGTTCTACTCTCGCGATCTTCCTCTTCTTCTTCTATTACTTTTCCTTCTCAATTTGCTACTAACTCTTCTTCTCTTACTTCTATATCTTCGTCTTCCGCTGCTCTATCTTCCTCCTACTCTGTTCCTTCTTCTCTTTGTACTCCTTCTCCTCCATCTTTCCAGAATTCATCTTTAAATCCTCTTACTACCATTCTTACCTTGTTGAACAATATGAATGTTCAAATTATTTCCTTGCAACAACAAATGTCTTCTATCCCTCGTTGTCATTGGCAGCAATCTTCATGTGCATCTTCTCGCACTAGGTCTGTTTTCCTTCACCTTCTCGTTTTTCATTGCCCCAACCTCCTCAGGGTTCTCCTTTATGCTTCTATCATTATCATTTTGGTGTTAGAGCACGTAACTGCATTCCTCCCTGTGATTTAAAATCTGCAAATCCTCTTCAAGGTACTCCCTCGGTGGGGGGGCGGGACCGTAGATCGTTGCGCTCCTCCCTTGGTCAATTTCCTCCAATTCCAATTCTGATTCGCTCTATACTCGCTAATATTCCTTATCGTCTTCGTTGCTGGCTACTACTGACCTCTGCTGCTTCTCCTCATTCCTTGTTGCTCTTCTTCTGTTTTCTTTTCTGAAGGTGGAAGATGTCGCTCCAGCCTTCGCTTTTACGTATATTTTGAGTTTGGTGATTCTAACGATTTTTCCTAATTGACCTCGGGCAGTAGTTTCTCTATCTATTTTGAATGTTCATGTTTTTGTTCTTCTCGTTCCGCCGTTTGTTTCTTCATTTACGGCTGCTAATGTTTCCTAGCATTGCTTGGTCTATGGTGAATCAACTCTTACTATATCTAGTGGACTAGTCGTTCTTCTTTTCCGTTGGGATTTTCCTGCTTGCCGATGTTACAGCAAAACCATCATTGGTGATCTGATTTCTTAGCGGCATTTCAATATTCTTATTGAATATGGCCAATAGTCGTCTACTTGATGACACTACTTCTCTTTCTGTAGGCTGTTCCTTCGATTCTCTTATTTTATGGTATCAATCTTCCTGATTCCTCCTCTGATTCTTCTTTTCACGCTCTTTTTGCATTCTGAATTTTTCTGACTTTAGATCAGCCTATTTCTAATCTTCTCCTGCGTCTCACATGTAATGCCATTACATTGAGACAAGGGTAGTCCTCCTGGTTTGCAAGGCTTTCGCAAGACTTTCTCCGAAATGTTAAACATTGCCGTGGTTGAATTTGGACATGCTTCTGGAAAAGGGTATTGATTCCCCTTCAACTTCTCCTTACGCTTCTCCGCTTCACATCGGTAAAAAAGGCAGATGTCTTTTCGTTTTGTTTTGGGGACTTACAGGTTGCTAAATTCTAAAAAACTGTTGGCTGATACTTATTCTATTACCTCACCTTTCATATATTGCTTATATTCGCAAACTTTTTTTTCTTCTCTTGATTAAAATCTGTCTCCTTCAAATCCTGGTTCATCCTGATGATCGTCTAAAACGCTGTATTGGCAACTCCTTAATTGGGCAATTTCATGTAAATTATGCATTTAGTCTTTCGTAATGCCAGTGATTCACTTTTTCCAACGTTGATAGATCATGTTAGTGGTTTATCCCTTTGTATATGCTTACATTGGATGACTTAGTTTTGCTTCTTCATTTCCGGAAAACATTCTTTCTCATCTTCAGACCTGTTTTCTCTCGTTTATTAATCTCAAGCTGGTCCTTCGTTTAAATTTCGAGAATTGCATTTTGGGTGCTGCTTCCTCTTAATTTTCTTGGCCATAAAATTTCTTCTTCTGGTCTCTCTCCCGCTACCTGATCGTGTTTCTGCCATTCGTAATTATCCTCTTCCTACTACTCAGAAAGATCTCCTTAATTTCTATCGTCGTTTCCTCCCCAAGGCTGCTGCCATATTAGCTCCTGTTACTGCTTTGCTTGTTCAAGGTTGTCGGGGCAGCTCGACAATGGTTAATTGGACTGATGCTGCTTGTAAGGCATTTGAACAGAGTAAAATTCTTTGGTCAACAACACTCCTCTTGTTCTTCCTGAACATGGTGCTGAAACCCTCCTGTTTGTGGACGCCAGTGATTATGCTGCTGGAGCTTCACTAGAGCAACTGCAAAATGGTGTTTGGCTTCCTCTCGCTTTTTATTCTCAGAAACTTCCTCCTGCTGTCACTCGCTATAGTACTTTTGGTCGTGAACTATTTGCTGTCTATTCTTCGATTAAATACTTTAAATATTTTCTTGAAGGTCGTCATTTTTATGTTCTCACGGATCATAAACCACTCACTTCTGCTATTACTTCTGTTTCTTTACACTATTCTCCTCGTGAATTTCGTCATCTTGATTTTATTGCCCATTTTACTACTGATCTTCGTCACATTCCTGGTCGTGATAACTCTAGTGCTGATGCTTTATCTCGGATCCAGGTTAATGCCAATTACGCCTTTGCCTAAATTAGACTACTCTGCTATGTCGGCTGCTCAAATGGAGGATGATCTTATTCTTCCTGCTGATACTTCTATTAAACTTCAAACTCTTTCCTTACCCCTGATTCTACTGTTCCTTTAATTTGTGACATTTCTACTGGCAGAGTTCGTCCTTTTGTTCCTTTTGCTTTTCGAAAACAGGTTTTTCTTATCCTTCATTCTCTTTCTCTTCCTGGTATTCGTGGTTCTCAAAACTTTTATCTATCTCGTTTTTTTGGCCTAACTGCATACTGACATGCTCGTTGGGAGCTCATTCATGTATTGGCTTGTCAAAAAACAAAAGTTCATAGACATCACTAAACCTCCTTGTAAGGTTCATGTTCCTTACCTCTTGTCGTTTTGGATCGTCATCATTGATCCTTTGGCGGTCCTCTTCCGCTCTTCGCGTGGTGTACTTATTTATTGACTATGATTGACAGGTATACTCGTTGGCCTGAAGTTGTTCCTCTTTCTTCTCCTACTGCGGAAAATATTGCTACGGCTTTTCTTACTAATTGGGTGGCTCGTTTTGGTGTTCCTTCTTCTATTGTGACTGACAATGGCCCCCAATTTCGTTCTCATCTTTGGCGTGATTTTTTATCTCTACTTGGTATTGAAAAAATCCATTCCAGTACTTATCACCCTCAAGGAAATTCTTATGTCGAGCGACTTCATCTTCAATTAAAGGCTGCTTTGCGCTGCGCCCCTAATCCGCAACATTGGGTGGAAAATCTTCCTCCGGTTTTGCTTAGTCTGCGGTCTTCGGTTAAGGATGATTTGAAATCTTCTGCAGCTGAACTAGTCTATGGTTCACCCTTGCGTCTTCCTGGTGAATTTTTTTCTTCTTCTATTGACCTTCCTTTTCCGGATTATCCTTCTTTTCTCTCTAAGCTTCGTTCTATTGTTTCTTCTTTTCTTCCTTCTCCTGCTCGTTCCCAATCTACTGCTGTTTACTTACCCAAGAATTTGGATTCTGCTACTCATGTATTTCTTCGTCATGACTCTCATCGTTTTCCTTTACAACCTTCTTATACTGGTCCTTATTTTGTTCTTCGTCACCGCCCTCATTTTTTCACAATTCAAAATGGGTCTCGTGTTGAAAATGTTTCGGTTGAACGTATTAAACCTGCTTTCCTTGACTCTTCCGATTCTGATCTTCTGATATCGGTTGCACGATAATTCTTGTTGTCTGATGAATTCCTTCTTTTTATAGTTGGCTGATGATTCTGACATTTGGCTCTTCCCTGCTTTTTTCCTTAATTTTTCCTTCAACGAATTGTTCCTGGTGTCCTTCTCATCCATTACAGCGAGGCTGTTGTGGTTATACTTACAGTTCCAACCTTCTGTTACTTCTACTAGTCCTTCTAGTACCGCCACTACTTATTCTTCTGTTTCCCATCACATGCCTTCCTTGTCTTTTCCTCCTCCGATTTTACCTCCTGTCCTTGATTTTGCTTTACCTCCTGACATTCTACCTTTTCCTTTTGACATTCCTTCTTGCGATGTTTTCCTCTTATGGTTTGGTCTCTTCTCTTCTTATCATATCTCCTGTTTTGCCTCCTATAGTTCCTTCTACCTCGCGATTTGGACGTCCGCTATTAAAACCGGTGCGTTTCCAGTCTTCTTGAGAGGGAAGGTATCTGTAGTGACCCTATTTTTTTTATATATTTTTTATTAAATTTTATATTCTATTGGCAAATATATATATATATATATATCGATTAGGTATCTGTAGTGACCCTATTTTTTATATATATATTTTTATTAAATTTTATATTTTATTTTCAAATGTATATATATATCAATTGTTGTTTCAGATAAAAAAAACTGCTTAAACGTTTTTTGTTTTTATTAAAAGTAAAGACTTATGTTATAAAAATCTTATATTTTAATTATATAATTTCATTTTCAAAGATGCTTATGGGTAACTATTATTTTTAGTATTATTATTATTTTTTATTATTATTATCATTTGTATGATTATTATTTTATGAAATTATTATCTGTAATATTATTATTAATTTTTATTATTACTTTTATTATTATTGATATTGTTTTATTAATATTATATATATTTAACAATGTTTTTTTTCCCAGTTCCTGCTGATTCTATTATAGATCCAACCATTAAATATGCATGATAGAATATGTGTAATTCATCCTTAAGTCAAGAAGTCAACATCTGGAAATCCTCAAATCATTGAATTTATCATCTACACCTTTAAATATATAATTATATTTGGAATACATTATAATTAAATCATTGAATTTATCATCTACACCTTTAAATATATAATTATATTTGGAATACATTATAATTAACAAACTTAATATTGTTTGTTGTTAATGACTACAAATTGAGTTGCTTTAACTATAGTTTATTGTCTTTATACATACAAATTGAGTTGTTTAACTAAAGTTTATTGTCTTAATATAAATAACAAACTTAATATAGTTTATTCTTGAAAGTGACAAAATCAGTTGCTTTAATTGGTGACCCTGAATACTCGTCCATTCACCTTTGACTAATTTTTTTTTGTATTATATTCTTATTATTATTGTTGTTGTTTTTTTACATTATTTTTGTTTACATTATCGTTCTTTTATATCTATTTTATTTCTATTTTGTTAGGAACCCATTAAGTATCTTTGAGCTGTAAAACTAATTATATTTATTTTATTATTAGGTATGTCTACTACTACTGTTACTACTACTACTACATACTGCAGTTGTGTATGTTCAAATATATAATATAATATATATATTATATATATTATTATATAATATATATATTATTATATATTATATATATATATATATAATATATATATATAATATATATATATTATATTATATATTATTATATATATATAATATAAATATATATATATATTATATATATATATATATAATATATATATATATTATATTTTGTGTTTCCCAATATATTTTATGCTTTACTCTATTATTATTCTGCACACAACTACATTTATGTATTACAATATTGATAATATTCATTAAACCTTTACTTAATTATATTTTACTCTTATCTTATTTTATCTCTTTGTTTCTATGTTCTGACTCCTACAGTATTTTCTGCTTTTTTGTTCAAGTTTTAATTTGTCTTTCCTCCAATATTTCTGACAATCCTTCTCTTGAGTGGTTTTCAATTTTAATTGTAAATTACTATAAACCATGAAATCACCTGGCATTAATCTTTACAACTATAGCCTTGACACTTTCTCCTCTAAAAGATCCATTCAAGAATTACAAACCCCCCTAAATGGCAATAAAAATCTCTCTCCAAACTGGTATTCCAATCAGAATGATTGAAATTAATTGGCTTGGATTATAACTCTTCCAAAAGATCTTCAATTTAATTGATGCAATTCTACCCAAAATATTTTTTTATGTGTCCCTCTTGCACCGAGAAATCTACACTAGATCCCTGTCTACAAAAATTTGACGGAATATCTCTCTAATCTACTTTTTCCTAACAACCTTGAAAACATATCTTATTTCTCTTCATTGAAAATAAAAAAAATATATATTTACAAATTGTTTCAACTAACAATAAAAATTACGATTTCAATGGCTTTTCCATCACAGAAAAAATTAAAATTGTGAAGCTATTAATGTTCTTTTCTTTAAATTTCAAGCCTATGAGCACTTATTATCATCTGCATTCAATTAAAAAAAAAAGTTTTGAGTTTTAAGTTTTGTTAATTTGTAAACAGTCTATCATTATTGTTTTCCACTATAAACAGTCAAAAAATTTTTCCATAATCAGAATAGCCAACTTTTTCTACAAGTAACAAGCTTACTTCCTTCATTTTTTTTTATGAGGACTCAACAATATTAAGTAAATACAAATTATAAAACCAACAACATTAATCCTATCTCTACAATACCAAGGCATAAAAAATATAAAAATCATTAATAATTTGATAAGTTACCTCCCTCTGTTGTAGTACTAGTTACAGAAAGATCTTGAGTCTTGGAGGTTAGGTTGCACTAGTAGTGTGCTGACTGGGAGGTTAAAACCACAAAAGTAGAACAGAGAATCCAGATTCTGATGATGGTTTAGTAGGAGAATGTAAAGTTGGAGAAAATAGATTCTTTTTTAGGTTCACTAGTTTTGGTCAGTATGTTTTTTACTTTCTGTAAAGCTTCTGATTTTGGAAGAGAAAATTTGGGTTCAGAAGAAAATGTAAAACCCTCAAGAGAAAATTTTCCACCGGCACTGCCTTCATTTTTTGATAGATTTTCCCTCCAATGCATCTGCAGATATAACAATAGCAGTTGGAAGACTGACAATCCGATGTCTTGAACAAGGATATTGAGGGCTTTGTATCCTGGTTTCAAAGGATTTTATAGTACACTTGAACTGGGGGCAAAAGTAGTGGATGAGCTAACAGTAGAAAATGTTCACATTAACAGAAGGTGATGAAGCAATGCTAGAAGAAATTCAAATGGCATACAGATTTCGAAACTGGTGTACCAAATGTTAGTCCGTTTTTGGCAATAGATTAGATCCTCCAGGAATGTTAAACCAGTGCTAAAGGGTGTGGAACTTGCAGGAGTTTGCACTCCAAACTTAAATACGGTGGAAAACAAAAAATGTAAGCTATTTAATAGCACAAGAAATAATAATGTCTAAAACAATAAAAATAATCATATGTTTAAGCAAGTAAAGAGAAATAAACAAAGGTTAAAGGAAAAAAAATTAAGTATTAAATTTTAAAAAGTAAATGTAAATTTTTTTTTTTATAACAAAAGACATACTTTTTAGGAGTTTCTTAGTTAGTGAAGTAAAGATGGAGCGGTTTTCTCCTGGTTTGAGAGTCTGACAAGTGGGCC
>JABUQX010058503.1:12500-17500 GCA_015478945.1 Trachelipus rathkii
TATAATATATATATATAGTATATATATATATATATATTATATAGTATTATATATATATATATTAGTATATATATATATATATATATATAATATATATATATTAATATTATATATAATATAATATATAATATATTATATATATATAAGTAGTACCAAGAAGGGTATATTGCACGAAAATGACCGCCGACCTTTTTTGACCTTTTCTTGACCGCGACCTTTTTTTGAGCTCGAATTTTTACCTGACCTTGACCTTTTTTGAGAACCCGGATTTTTTGAGAACCCGGATTTTTTGAGAACCCAAATTTTTTGAGAACCCGGATTTTTTTGAGAACCCAATTTTTGAGAACCCAAATTTTTTTTTTGAGAACCCAAATTTTTTGAGAACCCTAATTTTTTTGAGACCTAATTTTTTGGCAACCCTAATTTTTTTGGGCAACCCTAATTTTTTGGCAACCCTTCGAAGAAGGGTTGCGCCAAACGGTTGCGTAAGCAACCGTTGTACGTATTGCCCCCCTATTTTACGCCCCCTAATTTTTCTATGCATGGGTCCAATTTTTGCCACGGTTAATTTTTGATTTCATTTAGGGGCTAGCCCTATTTTTGAGTCTTACCTTTTTTGTCCTTCCGCTTGCTCCAAAGTTTGACAGATACCATGGGTCAATTTTGACCCACGGTAATTTTTTGTCCTTCATGGGTCAATTTTGACCCACGGTAATTTATTGTCCTTCCTTTAGGGGCTTAGCGCTTTTTTTGATGTCTAACCTTGTTTGGGAGCCATGATATTTAGTCTTGACCTTGCCATATAACCATGTGTCATTTTTGGCCACGCAATTTTTCTTTTGGCCATCGTGCCTACCCGTCACATAGTTCGTTCCCTAAACTGAACGCAATGTATGGATCTTCTAACTTGACACCTACACACACACACACACACACACACACAACACACACACACACACACACACACACTTTATATATATATTCACTTATGACACTTATACACACATTCACTATGACACTTACACTCACTCATATACTTGCACTTACATTTACACTTATACTCACGTACAAACACACGACCAACCCTTTGGTCTTCATGGGTCAATTTTGACCTACGGTAATTTTTTGTCCTTCCTTTAGGGACTTAGGCCCTTTTTTTGATGTCTTAACCTTGTCTTTGACCATGTATTTCAGTCTTGACCTGCATATACCATGGGCAATTTTGGCCCACGTAACATGATGGCTTTTGATGGTTCCCAATCACCGTAAGAAGTTTCTAGGGATGTTCTAGTTAGTGTTCTATGATTATTCTATGAGTGCTGGGTGAGTGCCAGGTGAGTGCCAAGTGAGTGCCAATGAGTGCCAAGTGAGTGCCAATGAGTGCCAAGTGAGTGTCACATAGTGCCAGTGAGTGCCAACATAGTGGCCAACTAGTGCCACTTTTTTCAAAAGCCTTTTCTATCCTCCCTGAAGCCTAGAATGCCCTAAATGGGTGTCCTACCCTAGGTTATAAGGTATGGGGATCGATTGGTGTATTTACAAGTTGCTAGGATGCTTCCTATTATGAGTTAGTCTTTTCTAACACTTATAAGCACTTACACTCGCAATCCCTTACACTAGCCCATAGACACTTACACTAGCCCATATACACTTACACTCACACACTCGAAGCTCAATTTTGTTGCCTCATCTTTGATGACTCATCTTTGATGAAGTCATCTTTGATACCACCTATATTGATGATTCATATTTGATGACTCATCTTTTGTCTACCTCTAGATCATAAGCTGCCAACCAGGCCGCAGCCCCCTCCCCACAAAGGATGGAGGGCCCCGCTCCCGCAGGTTGCGACCCGCCGCGCGAATGAAAAATATATATACTAATAAGTATTCATTTTTATTTCATACTTAAACATTTCAAAGAATTTCTTTTCAAATATACTATGAGTCATTCATTTTTATTTCATACTTAAACATTTTTTATTAAAAACATTTTCGCGAACCTAAAACTGTAACTCATTACAGACCCTATTGATTTAACACATATATTTACTTAACATTATTTTTTCTTTATTTTTTTTTTTTTTTATTTTTTTTATTTTTTTTTTTTTTTTTTTTTTTTTTTTTTTATATTTTTTTTTTACTTAATTTTTTTTATTTAATACTTTTTTTAAATTATAAAATTTTGAAAATGTATGTAAGAAGAAAAAACCAGAGTGTCTGATAAATAAACATTTTATTTTACTAAAATTGTACGAATTTTATTAAAAACATTAACATTACATCCCTAAAGAGTAAATCAGTAAATCATAGAGGTGTTACCCTAACAACTAAGGGATTAGTATGCTTTTGTTTTACTGCTTTACTGCTTTAACTATCTTTTACTGCTTTAACTCATGTTTACTGTTTTAACTCATATGTTTCACTGCTTTAACTCTATTTTATTAACATTACATACCTTAAAGCAGTAAATCAGTAAATCAATAGAGGTGTTACCTAACACAAAGGGGATTAGTATGCTTTTGTTTTACTGTTTTACCTCTTAAACTTCTGTTTTACTGCTTTAACTCATGTTTTACTGCTTTTAACTCATGTTTTACTGCTTTAACTCACATGATTTATTACTGGCTTTAACTCATATATTTATTAACATCTCGAACATAGGGCAGTAAATCAGTACTCAATAGAGGTTTACCTAGGGATTAGTGGCTTTGTTTTACTGCTTTTAACTGCTTTACATCACTGATTTACTGCTTTAACTTTCTGCTTTACTGCTTTTAACTTTCTGCTTTACTGTTTAACTTTCTCCTTTACTGCTTTAACTCATATGTTTTACTGCTTTAACTCATATATTTATTAACATTATGTTTTTTATTTTGTATTAGTTATTTTTAGTTATATTTAATTTATTTTAAATTACTTTTATTTATTATTTTTTGTTAATTTGAAAAATCTTTATTTTTATATTATACTTAGTTGTTATTTTACTTCAGGCTATTGTTTTATTATTATTTTAGAACACGCATACACACACACACACCACCACACACACTACACTTATACACACATTCACTATGACACTTATACACACAATTCACTTATGACACTTAACATTTTCCTAGGCATTACATTTACACTTATTACACATGCGGTCCAACACACACACACACACACACACACACCACACACACACCACACACACATACACTTATACCACACATTCACTATGAAACTTATACACAACATTCACTATGAACTTACATTTAATCATAGACACTTACATTTACACTTACACTCACAAACACGGATTTACTTACACTCACACAGATTTACTACACTCACCCACAGATTTACTTACACACACAGATTTACTTACACTCGCACCAGATTTACACATACACACACACACACACACACACCACCCACGACACTCACTACACATATAACGAATAATTTATTAAAACATTTTATGTTTTAATTAAACACGTACATTTATATTTACTCATTCAAATATAACTAAAATTAATTTCAAAGTTTCTTAAAACTTGGACGATAGATAATGCAAAGGCTTTCATCAACTAATCTCGTTTTTAACGGTAAACTTTTTGTTTATAAATTTCATAAAAACTATCAAGTTTTAAAATAACTTTACTAAAATTTTATGAAATTTTATTAAAAATATATTTTACGTTACATTAAAGCAATAAATCAGTAAATGAAACTGAGCCCCTAGCACCCCTCTAAACCAAGCTATGCCACGTTTTGTTATTGACTACTGCTTTACATCATCTTAGCCATGTAATAAGTATAAAAAGAACAAAATAAGTTCTTCTCTGCTAACACAACATGTATTTTATTAAAAATCTTTCTAACCGTTTCTTATTTAAAAATAAATTATTCACTTACATTTTATATTATCGCGCTCGATGTTCACTAAAAATATTTCAAAGTTTTTTACATAATTCAGATTTTCTTTATTTATTATCTATGTACATTGACAAATCCATCCGAGAAAACACAACAACACCACACTCCTTAAGATTACGAAAACTGACCTCTCTCCTACTGGTAAACTGTGTTGAAAATAACTACTTTAGCGTCTAAATTAGGATAATCTTTTTGTAGCCCGGGGGCGATTTAGGCCTAATTCCCAGTCAAAATATATTTCAAACTTGACCTTTTTCTGTAAAATGTGGTGCAATAACTACGATTAGGCCTACATTTAGGCCTAATTTAGGATAAGCTTTTTGTATCCCATGCTGATTTAAGCCTAATACCCGGTCAAAAGGTAATTCCAGTATAGACAAGAAATCATTGTTATTATTATTATTTTTATAAATTAATTTCAATCTGAAACATGCTGGATCGGTAAGATCTTTAAGCAGGTAAGAGGAAATGTTTTTCTTACTTGTGATTGGTCGGAGTAATCCTTATCTTTATATGAACTCGTATGTGATTGGTCGAGATTTATTTTAATCGTCTTTTGAAATTAACTTTGTTCTTTTAACTTGTATTTGAGCAGGTGTGTGTTTATTATCTTTTAGACCAACTCATTTAAAAATCATAGTCATTTTAGCTGTTACGGTGCACAGGTTATCTGATTTGTATTAAAGTGGTTTTATTTTTTACTAAGTGTATATCATATTATAATAAATCTTACATTGAGGAATAATTAATTATTTCACTAGAATAGATAATACTTACTTCACTATTTTATAAGCTAACCACCAGGCTAGCATGAGCCCACCCGCATGGCGGCAACGCTCAAGAACCAGGTGCTCGCCGCGCGTCCCGCCGATCCCATGCGCCCCCGCGCGGCAATATGCCCGCGGTCCGGACCGCGACCGCGTGCGCGCGCAGGCACAGTTCGCGCTGCGCCGCGAAACACGCGTTAGTGTTATTTACTTTCATGCCTATTGTTATTATTATTTAAGAACACACATACACACACACACACACATCACACAACACACACACACACACACTTAACACATATAGAGA
>JABUQX010058503.1:20000-33469 GCA_015478945.1 Trachelipus rathkii
TGTGTATAAGTGTAAATGTAAGTGTCTATGGGAAAATGTAAGTGTCATAGTGAATGTGTGTATAAGTGTCATAGTGAATGTATGTATAAGTGTCATAGTGCCATATGTGTGTATAAGTGTAAGTGTGTTGTGTGTGTGTGTGTGTGTGTGTGTTCTAATAATAATAACAATAGGCATGAAGTAAATAACACTAAGTATAATAATAAAAAAAAAAATAAAATAATAAAAATAATAATAAAATAAATAAAAATAATAATAAAATAAATAAAAAGTACTAAAACAAAATAAAAAACATAATGTTAATAAATATATGAGTTAAAACAGTAAAACATATGAGTTAAAGCAGTAAAGCAGAAAGGTTAAAGCAGTAAAGCAGAAGTTAAAGCAGTAAAACATGAGTAAAGCAGTAAAGCAGTAAAACAAAAGCATACTAATCCCTTAGGTAACACTTCTATTGATTTTCTGATTTACTGCTTTAAGGTAATTAAATGTTAATAAATATATGATTAAAGAGTAAAACATGTGAGTTAAAACAGTAAAAAGACCTTAAAGCAGTAAAACATGAGTTAAGCAGTAAAACATGAGTTAAAGCAGTAAGCAGTAAAACAAAAGCATACTAATCCCCTCTTGGTGTTAGGTAACACCGCTATTGTTACTGATTTACTGCTTTAAAGGTATGTAATGTTAATAAATATATGAGTTAAAGCAGTAAAACATATGAGTTAAAACAGTAAAACATGAGTTAAAGCAGTAAAACATGAGTTAAAGCCAGTAACAAGCAGTAAAACAAAAGCAATACTAATCCCTTTAGGTGTTGGTAACACCTCTTTATTTAGCTGATTTACTGGCTTTAAGGTATGTAATGTTAAATGTTTTAATAAATTTCGTACAGTTGTAGTAAAATAAAATTTTATTTATCAGGAGACATTTTTTTTTCTCTTACTACAAATTTTTAAAATTTATAAATTAAAAGTATTAAGTAAAGTATTAAGTAAAATAATGTTAATAAATATATGTGTTAAATAATAGGTCTTTAATGAACCATATTTAGGTCGCGAAAATGTTTTTAATAAAAAAATGTTTAAGTTGAAATAAAATGAATGACTCATAGTAAATATATTGAAAAGGAATTCTTTGAAATGTTTAAGTATGAATAAAAATGAATGACTTATAGTATATATATTTTTTTTCATTCGCGCGGGAATATTGCACTGCGGGAGCGGGGCCCTCCATCCTTTGTGGGGAGGGGGCTTGCTGCGGCCTGGTGGGCAGCTTATGATCTAGAGGTAGACAAAGATGAGTCATCAAATATGAATCATCAATATAGGTAGTATCAAAGATGAATCATCAAAGATGAGGCAACAAATTGAGCTTGAGTTGTGTGGAGTGTAAAGTGTACGCTGGTGCGTGTGAGTGTAAGTGTATATGGGCTAGTGTAAGGTGTCTATGGCGAATGTAAGTGCTTATAAGTTTTAGAAAAAGACTAACTCATTAGTAGAAGCAATCCTAGCAACTGTAATAATACCCAATCGATTCCGCATACTTATAAACCTAGGGGGTAGACACCCATATTAGGGCTTTTCTAGGCTGGGGAGGCTTGAAAAGGCTTGAAAAAAGTGGCACTTCAGTTGGCACTATGTGGCACTCATTGGCACTATGTGGCACTCCACTTGCAACTCATTGGCACGCACTTGGCACTCACCTGGCACTCACCCAGCACTCATAGAATAATCAAAGAACACTAATAGAACATCCATAGGTACTTCTTACGGTGATTGGGACATCAAAGGCATCAAGTTAGCGTGGGTCACAAATTGGAAACCCAAAATGGTAATGGCAGGGGTCAAGACGAAAATATGATGGTCAAACAAGGTTAAGACATCAAAAAAGGCTAAGTCCTAAAGGAAGGACAAAAAATTACCGTGGGTCCAAAATTGACCCATGGAAGACCAAACGGTTGTAGGGTGTTTGTACGTGTGTATAAGTGTAAAGGTAAGTGCAAGTATCTATGGGTGAGTGTAAGTGTCCATGGGTGAATGTATGTATAATTGTCATAGTGAATGTGTGTATAAGTGTGTGTGTGTGTGTGTGTGGTGTGTGTGTGTGTAGTGTGTGTGGTGTGTGTGTATGTGTGTGGGTGTGGTGTGGGTGTGGTGTGTGTGTGTGTGGTGTGTGTGTGTGTAGGTGTTAATTAGGATAGATCCATACATGCGTTCAAGTTAAGGACGAAAATATGTGGGTGGGCCACGAGTGGGCAGAAAATTGGCGTGGGCAAAATGACCCATGGTATATGGCAAGGTCAGGACTAAATATCCATGGTCAAACCAGGTTAAGACATCAAAAAAGGGCTAAGCCCTAAAGGAAGGACAATAAATTAACGTGGGTCAAAATTGACCCATGAGGACAAAAATTACCGGGTTCAAAAATTGACCCATGGTATCTGTCAAACTTTGGAGCAAAGGGGAAGGACAAAAAAAGGTTAAGACATCAAAAAATAGGCCTAAGCCCTAAATGAAGATCAAAAATACCGTGGGCAAAATTTGACCCATGATAGAAAAAATTAGGGGGCGTAATAGGGGGGCAAATACGTACAACGGTTGCCTTACGCAACCGTTTGCGCAACCCTTCTTCGAAGGGTTGCCAAAATTAAGGTTGCCAAATAATTAGGGTTGCCCAAAAATTAGGGTTCTCCAAAAATTAGGGTTTCCTCAAAATATATATATATATATATATATATATATTATATATCACGAATTATGTTTTTATATATATAATATATATATATATATATATATATATATATATATTATATATATAATATATATATAATATATATATATATATATATATGGTTGTTACGAGTTTGTTAAAGCGGTGTATCACCGTACGGGATGTTTAAATATGAAAATGTGTGGAATATAGTTCGATTATTTAATTCATTAGGAGGATGGGAATGATACGGTTTTCTGCGCATCCGGGCGCAATTACGCAAGACCGCGCACCAAACATGCTAATGTGATGAGAGATATATTTTTTATGGCTCTGTGAAATGACATAAAAAAAATGAGGTGGGCTCTTCTTCTCGAATTTTTTGATACGGTTCTTCTTTTCCACGCAATGTACCCATACGCTCTGTTTACCAACGAATAGTCCTTAAACGTGAATGTGAAAAGGGGTTGAAAGAAACAATAGTATTCAAGAAGCTTCATAATATCGATACATGTAATGTAATAAAGTTGTTAATAGTATCATAACAAATTTAACACCTATGAATCTTATCCAATGCAAGAAGGGAGAAGAACGTCAGATCGTTTCAACTTGTACAAAAAGTATTACAATGTGGTTCGACAGACGCCCCCCCGCCTCCATCCAACTGCGAATACATGCTCAAGTTATCCTCTGGGCACCAGGTTTCATTGTACCAGATGACAGACGGCGCGGGTTAATTCCTAATGCGTTGGTTATTCGACGCGCGAAGATAATCGAGCGGAGGTTTATCCGGCATCATTAACCAGCGTACACGTATGTTGAGATATCCCCCACAAAGTAGTCCCAGTGTGTTAAAGTCGGGTGAAAGCGCAGTGCCCATGATAATGACCAGATATTCCGATCCCTCTTCACCGGAAAGGTTTCTGTAGAAGTTAGGTCGTCAAACTCATAGCTGGCCATATGTACTGGCACCTGACCCACCATGTTAGTTAATCATATTCTTCGTTGTGATCTTCAAGGTATTCACTCAGAGTCACAACTGGAGGGGTCTGCAGGAATGGGTACGCTGTCTGTCAAATTCCCTCGAAGAGGTAAGGCCCGATAATCCTACTATTGAGTTCCCAACTACGCACCAAACGTTGACTGAGTATGAGACTTGGTGATGGCTAGTGAATGTTATATGGGTTTTGTTTCCCCCCAATGTCTGAAGTTCCACCTGTTATACATACTGTTATTGGTAAAGCGAGATTCATTGGTCCATAAATATTTTCCAATAAGTCCGGTACATCCATTAGAAGGAAATCAATGACAAGCCAGGAATCCCAGCAGCCCTTTTTGGTCTCCAACGTGCAACCATGTACATGTATGGCCTTATGATACATGTGTATGCAAACACGACCCGTCGTTATGGTTTCCTTGATATTCCCCAAGACCGAACATGCCGGCCGTAATGAGGACAGTTGGATTTCATGGTGGTATAACAGAACATCCAGTTTCCGAGTCGATGTACGGACACGAACCCCTCCCGTATGTGATGAGGGGTTGAACTATCGACCCTGTAACTTGAAACGCCGTCTGTAAACTCTATGGAATGCCAAGTGGCTCGGCGGTCGTCGATGTGGATAACGTTGTTCATATTCTGCAGCAGCTTTGCGAGCATTCCTGTTTTGCGTAATGTACACCTAACATGTCACGCTTTTCGTCCTGCGTATACTGGTCACGAGGCATGTTCCAAATGTATGGCTCTGACTAACAAAAAAAATTGAGTTTTTACGTACCCTAACGCAGTATTACGCATAATTTGTAGGTTATGACATAACCACATGATATCTGTTAGTTGGTTGTACAACATTCACATGGCCGTATTTACTAGGCTAATAGTACATTATCAATGTAACTAAAGGGGTATGAAATTAGGTATTTTAATTTATTCTTTGTTAGCTGTATCGATATTTTTAAATACTATTGATATGCCTATTGAATTTAACCTAATTATTTCATATTAACACGTTTCGGCTTTTGTAGGCACATGGTGTCTACGGATGACGTCTAGTTGTTTATGGGTACATTGCGTGGAAACGAACAACCGTATCAAATAATGTCGAGAGGAAGAGCCCACCTCATTTTTTATGTGCATTTCACAGAAGCCATAAAAAATATATATCATCCATTAGACTTCGCATGTTTGTGGCGCGTTTTCGTATTGCGCGTGCGCAGACACCAACGCAACATATCCCATCCTCCTTCAATGAATTAAATAATGAACTTATATTCTACACATTTTCATACTTAAACATCCCGTAGGGTGATACACCGCTGTAACATAACTCGTGAGACACCCTGTATATATATTATATATATATATATTATATATATATATATATAATATAATATATATATTATTTATATATATATATTATATATATATATATATATATAATATTATATATGGAGAGAAGAGAGAGGAGAGAGAGAGAGAGAGAGAGAGAGAGAGAGGAGAGAGAGAGAGAGAGAGAGGAGAGAGAGAGAGAGAGAGAGAGAGAGAGAGAAAGAGAGAGAGAGAGAGAGAGAGAGAGGAGAGAGAGAGAGAGAGAGAGAGAGAGAGAGAGAGAGAGAGAGAGAGAGAGAGAGGAGCGAGAGAGAGAGAGAGAGAGGAGAGAAGAAGAGAGAGAGAGAGAGAGGAGAGAAGAGAGAGAGAGAGAGAGAGAGAGAGAGAGAGAGAGAGGAGAGAGAGAGAGCTCTCTCTCTTTCCGCAATTTAAGTCCGCAATTGCGGAATACCAAAATAAAATTGTGTTAATTGCGATGCGATATTTGAAAAATGTGCGAGAATTGCAGTTAAGCGAAGCTATATCATTCGCATTAGAGGATACAAAAAAAATTGTGGAATTTCAGTGGAATGCAAAAATTTATAGTCCACAAATTTTTAAACGTTGGCCATCTTTGTACTGGCAGCAACACCAAAAAATCGGTATTTTTTGCATTCGGAATTTTATTAAAGTTTTTGCAATAAGTAATAATTAACAAAAACCTAAAGGCTTAAATGCATGAATAAAAGTTTGAAATCAACAATTTATTCTTTTCCTTTTATATTTTTTTAAGCTTAAGTTATAATGAATAATAATGCTTTTGAATGGAATCATAATTTCAGATAAAATGTATTGTACAGTTAACATAAATGATGAATAAAATAATATAACAATGGTACCCAACATCGAAAGTCTAACACAATATTTAATATATATATATATATATATTTTATAATATATAATAATATATATATATATAATTAATATTTTATATAATATATATATATAAATTATATATATCTATATATATATATATATATATATTATATATATTATATATATATATATCTTATCTATATAATTTTCAAATTATTTTTGAATATTTCCCCCAACAAGGAAGAACCTACTAGGGAAGTAATTATCCGGTTATCCGGTCGGATAACAATGATATCCGGCCGGATACCGGATAGTCAAAAACTTGGCCGGATAGGCCGGATACCGGATATCCGGCCCATCCCCATCCCTAATATATATACTATATATATATATATATATATATTATATATATATATATATATATATATAAATATACAAATATAATATATATATATATATATATATATTATATATAATATATATATATATATATATATATATAATATATTATATATATATATATATATTATATAATTATATAATATATATATTATATATATATATATATATATATATAATATAAATAATATATATATATAACTATATATATATAATATATATATTATATAATATATATATATATATAATATATATATATAATATATTATATAAGCTTTATTTTAAATTAACATTAGGTTAAAAAGATCTAAGGTGAAAAAATAAAGCAATAAAAAAGAGTGTTTTTTTCCATGCTTTTTTTTTTTTATAAAGAAAACGTTTAAAACAAAAAACTTGTCTTAAAAATCGATCTGTATCACTATATATATATATATATATTACTATATAATATAATAAATATATATAATATATATTATATATATTATATATATATTATAATATATTTTATATATATATATATATATATTATATATATATATATATATTATATATATATATATCATATATATATATTAATATATATATATATATATATATATATATATATTACGATGATTGACACCTTCACGCTGTGTAACATGATGTCTCGTCCCAGAGTAGGACTCCTCCAAGAGGATGGAACTCTGTCCCGCGGCGGGGAAGGCAGCAAGATCAATCAATTCCCCCCCCCCCTCCACCAGAGGGTCATTCGCCGATAGGAGCCAAGCTGACGCCGGGCCCACAGGTCGTATTTTGTTTTATTTTACCGTTGCTTTCACTCCACTCGCTCATCTATGTCTTAAGTCTGCTTCTTCTGTCCATCTCTTATTTCTTAATAAGGAGACCAATCCTCCTTCAGGCGGGAGATGTCGAGAGAAATCCGGGACCCCTAGATATAATTGCCCAATCTGCCAACAACATGTTGGACTAAACAGTTTTAAATGCGAAAGATGCCGCAAATGGGTACACCTGACTTGCTCCCCATTTCGAACCCTCCCCAGAAATAACACAGGCTACATCTGTGCAATTTGTAACTCCCCATCTATTATTCAAAAACCCCTCCCTCCCAAAACTAATACCCAATCACTCAATATACTACAATTTAACATTAATGGCTTAACAAATAAATCCATAGAACTCAATCATTTCCTTAAAAAACACAACATTCATATAGCTATCCTACAAGAAGCCTCCCTCTCTCAAAACACCCCTCTCCCCCCGTTCTATGGTTACGACTCCATTTTCTCCCCTTCCCAACCTCCTCAACACTCCCTCTTAACATTGATTCGCAACGACATCCCTTACCACAACACAACCCCCAACACCTCCACCCTATTCCCCGACACACTAATAAAATCCTAATCCTGTTCCATCCTCCTGAACAGGACCACTTATAACATCTTCAATCTCTATATACGTCACCCCACCACCCAAATCCCCCCAAACAACCTCACACCCCCCTATCAATATTATCCACATTTCCTAACCTTATTCTCGGAGGCGATTTTAACGCTCACCACTCCGCCTGGTATAAAGACTACCCCTCTGACCCCCGCGGGACATGGGGGACAGAGGGGGGGACGTTTTTCATACCCCGTAGGGGAGGGGCGGAGGAACCCCCGCGACACCCAAATACCAAAAAGCGGGGGTTCAGGAGACCCTCCCCGGAGGGGGGAAATAGTCCTACCCCGTTGTCCACCGGAAGGCCGAGAGACCCCGACTCCTACAATCTTTGCGTTTTACCCTTGGGAACTCCTTTAGTTAAAAACACCCAAAAACAAATATTACCGAAATTAAAAAAATAAAAACAAAATATTATTAAAAAATTACTTTTTTAAAAAAATTATTTAAAATATTTCGAACTTTTGAATCATGTCCGTTACCATTTAAATTCCTTATTAGTATCATATACCAGCAATATATTTATTAAAAAAAAAAAAAACTGGAGTCATAAAACATAACAGGTCCTATATATTTTTGAATCATGTCCGTCACCACTTATATTTATCGTTTGTATCATATACTAGCAATATATTGAAGAAAAAAAACATAAATTCTATAGTGTAGCATAGTGTGAATGTAGTATACTTTATTCAAAGTATGGGTATTCTTATACTTTAAACTTACATCATATACTCTGCTGGAATGCTGAACTTAATAGACCCATTCACACACACACACACCCTCACATACACACACACATAAACACACACACACACACATATATATATATATATATATATATATATATATATATATATATATATATATATATATATATATATATATATATATATATATATATATATATATATATATATATATATATATATATATATATATATATATATATATATATATTTATTTTTTTTTTTTTATGAGGAGACAAGAATACCGATTTACATATCGACTCTTTCGATAGATATATCGCTCCCTATTGCCGCAGTTAATGTACAGGATTTGAAATGTTAACGTGTTTGTTGTCAATTTTCCGAAAATATTTATGTATAGCATTTAAAGTGTTAACGTGTTATTAATTAAAACATATATTTTGGAAAATATTGAATAATTCCTGTAGTTATTTAACATTTAAATTAATAATTAATTTATAAAGACCGAATTAATATGAAATATATTTATAGCTAAAAACTGATTCGTCAAACTGATCGTCGCCAAAAGCTGACCCGTCATTATTGAATAATTCTTCAAGTTATTCTTTAAAAACATTTTATTACTCTCTCTCTCTCTCTCTCTCTCTCTCTATCTCTCTCTCTCATATATATAAGGTATATATATATATATATATATATATATATATATATATATATATTATATATATATATATATATATATATATATATATATATATATATATATATATATATATATATATATATATATATATATATATATATATATATATATATATATATATATATATATTTAATCACTCACTTAATTTCAGTTTCAGGTATTTTTCTTTAATTTGTTTTAGATTAAGAAAGGTTAGGTTGTTAGGTTAGGTTAAGTTGCTGCTGCTGTTGTTGCTAAGTTAAGTTGCTGTTAGGTAGTTAGGGTTAGTTGTGTTAGTTGCTAGTTAGCCATGCACCAACCTAACCCAACCTAAAAATAACCCAAAACAAAATTGAAGAAAATACCGCTGAAACTGAATTAAGGTGATTAACTATATATATAGTATATATATATATATATATATATATATATATATATATATATATATATATATATATATATATATATATATATATATATATATATATATATATATATATATATATATATATATATATATATATAGATATATATATATATATATTTAATCTTTATGATTTATGCAAATTGTAATAATTCCTGAAGTTATTTAACAGTTACATTAATAATTAATTTATAAAAACCGAATTAATATGAAATATATTTCTCGCTAAAAAACTGATCCGTCGCTGGAAGCCGATCCGTGTTGACGCTCTGAGGACCCATATAACTATCGAAAAAATCGATATGACAATCGATATATCTTGTCTCCGCAAAACAAAAATATCATATATATATATATATATATATATATATATATATATATATATATATATATATATATATATATATATATATATATATATATATATATATATATATATATATATATATATATATATATATATATATATATATATATATATATATATATATATATATATATATATATATAAAAAATTTATATAAAAAAAAAAAAAAATAGTTTAGAATTTTTTTTTTTTTATTATAAAAATTGTCCTATTAATTATGAGCCTCACAACATATATAATAATGAAGATTTAGGCAATAAAAGTGTTTCAATCCTGTTCATTTGGTAAAGTAAATAAAGCAGGATGAAGTACACATATATATATATATATATATATATATATATATATATATATATATATATATATATATATATATATATATATATATATATATATATATATATATATATATATATATATATATATATATATATATATATATATATATATATATATATATATATATATATAATAAATACATTTATATATATCTAGGTATCGGGTATCGTCAAAAATTTCGGTATCGGTATTGAAATATTTGAGTAATCTTGCGAAAGCCGTTCCAATTTATTCCCTTCTAATATATTTCCTAAAATAGTATATAGATTTCTTGAAAATAAATTTCGTCCGAGACAGCCTTTCATCGATGTCCCCAAACAAAGAGTTTATTTAAAAATTCCATTTATTGGCCACTATACTGCGAAGCTGACAAATCTATTAAGCCCCACGTTGCACCGAACATTTCCATCAACTGAATTTATTTTTATCCCTACTAATAGTATGAAAATTTCCAACTTTTTCAGGCTTAAAGACATTATTCCCCACAGATTGAGATCCTCTATAGTTTACATGTATACGTGTACGGATTGCAATGTCCGTTACGTAGGCCAAACAGGTCTACAACTTCATTTGAGGGTTTCAAAGCATTTGGGTTTGTCATACAGAACTAATTTGCCATTGACCACGCCAGAACATTCGTCTATCCGATCTCATAGCTTGGAAAATAGCCTTAGCAAGCGACTCTCTTGATAGAAAGATCCTGGAAAGTTTATATATTTATCATTTGAAACCAGAATTAAATAAAGACCAATCCTCTATCCAGCTTTTTTTACATTAATATTGTTACCATCATTGTATTCAATACTTGTTAATTTTCATATCATTGTAACCATAAGTTATTATTATTATTATTATTTTTTATTATTATTATTATTATTATTATTATTATTATTATTATTATTATTATTATTATTATTATTATTATTATTATTATTATTATTATTATTATTTAATGTTTTATTTTATTTTATTTTATTGTTATTGTCATTATTTATTATTATTATTTATTATTTTATTATTATTATTATTATTATTATTATTATTATTATTATTATTATTATTATTATTATTATTATTATTATTATTGTTTTTAGTTTATTGTTTATTAACTTGCATTTTAACACTATAAAACATACTGTTTCAAACAATAATTATTCTGTTTTAACCAACTAACTATATATATATATATATATATATATATATATATATATATATATATATATATATATATATATATATATATATATATATATATATATATATATATATATATATATATATATATATATATATATATATATATGCATTTTGTAATTTTCCAATATTAAAATTTCGTAATTTAGTACGCTACAAAATTTACTCAGATTCTGTCAGGTGCGTTTGTTTAAGTTTTTTCCATTTTATTAAAATTGTGATTTTGTTTTAATTTTCATCTATGTGCTTTGCTTCCCATTTTTTAATGTAACTTTATTTATGGTGTATTAATATTAATATTATTATATAGATTTTTCATTTTAATTTTAATTGTGAATTTTAATTATTTCTAGAGTAAATATTCTGCTGAAGATGGGTCGAGTAATACCCGAAACGTCCGGATTTTATAAATAAAGAATGCTTTCTCCATTTTTGTTCGTCTTCCTGTTTATTATTAAGACTAGGTTCCCAAGGAACAAATCTATTGTATATATATATATATATATATATATATATATATATATATATATATATATATATATATATATATATATATATATATATATATATATATATATATATATATATATATATATAGGTAAAACTGAACATTTCGTCTGACCTTTGATATTCGATATATCGATAAATATCGATATATCGATTCTTGGATATATATATATATATATATATATATATATATATATATATATATATAAAACTAAATAACATATATATATATATATATATATATATATATATATATATATATATATATATATATATAGTAAATCAAATGTCCCAAATGGTTTTGAGATTTATAGAGTACGAATAGATTGTTGCGAATAAATGTCCCAAAAGTACTCATTTTTGGGATTTGTTTTTTGGGTATATCACTAACGAATACCCACGGGTAGTCCGCCCCGATGTCAGGGAGTCGGGTCTCTCAGCCTCTAGTTCCTCCGACCATCCCCTCCGGGGTATGAAACGTCCCCCCTCCGTCCCCCATCGGCTCGAGCCCCCTAAAAAGGGTAAATACTCCATTTTAGGGGGCTCGTTGACTCACTGTGCCGTAAAAGTAGCCCTAAACTTTACTGATCCACTGTGCCGTAAAACTAGCCCTAACTTTTACTGATAGACTGTTTAGTAGAAAGATAAGATATATATATATATATATATATATATATATATATATATATATATATATATATATATATATATATATATATATATATATATATATATATATATATATACCTCACGGAAAAAGTTAAACCAGTCTACAACTGTTTTTGGACTAAAATTAACGTACATTGATACCTTTGCTACTGTTACATCTTGTACAAAATAAAACAATGCTAAAAAAACCTAGCAAACTCCATTCGATGTTTTGTTAACAGTGTTGCCAACTCAAAATATCAGAAGGCACTAGATTTTATTAAAAAAAAGTCAAAATGCCAATATTTGATGAAAAAAGCAATAGACGGTTCAAAAAATCAGTAACTGCAAAAACCTTAATAAAGTGGATTCGTCATAACAAATATCAAATAGGTCGTATAAATCCATATTTAAAGTTAAATCAAAACTGACAGAGTTGTTACCTGTAAATCTAAAAAATTTGATAAATCCAGTTTACCTTAAATTTGTTCAAAAATTCATTGATAATGTTCGGAAAAGCATACACTGGTTATTATTTTAAATTTCACATATTTTTTTACTAAATATTTATATTTTAAATTCATTCCAGTAGCACTTCCTACCTCTATCTCTTTCAAAACATTACTGAAACCAAGATGTCTGCGATTTATCTGTGTAGGTGTAGGTGTAGGTACGATCGATACAGAAATATCGAATATCGTTTTAAAAGATAGAAAATATTTTTTGGTCAGACGAATTCTTCAGTTTATTTTCATATATATATATATATATATATATATATATTAGCGGCGCACGAAAAACGCGAAAGCGCTTCACGATAAATGCGAAAACGGTTAAACACCCAAACGAACTGAACGAAGTACAAC
>JABUQX010058504.1:0-2500 GCA_015478945.1 Trachelipus rathkii
AAGAGAGAGAGTACCCACACAGACTCCCTTAATCGCGTTCCTCGCTCTCCGCCGCTCCGCCTCCGCTCCCTCCGCGCTCCCGCCCTGCGTCCGTCGTATGCGTTCGTCTAGTTTCATGTAATACATCTCTCACCGGTGAAACGGCCTCCTAAGATTGGGTCATTCTGAACACTTTAATTTACTTGTAGGGTCTCTACTCTTATGAGTTCAAATTATTATAGCTTCAGCTACAGTAATTAACACAGAATAGCAACGATAATCCTGGATGTGTCATGAACCCTGAGGGCGCTACTTTATAGACGCGTTACGTGCTGTGTTGTGCTGTGTGACGCAGGTATTTGCGGTTGTGGTTGGCTGGGGTGAGTTGAATTGGTGTTGGTTGTTGTGGATTGTGTTTATTGGTGACGTTTGCGGGTGTTTGCGGTTGTGTCGCTCGTCGGTTTGGTGTGTTTCTTGTGGTGGTGTTCGCTCTTCAGCTATAGTAATCACGCAAGGGATGTAATATCTTGCCCAGCCACATGTGCCTACTATTCACAGCTTTCCTTACGTACAGTTCTATCATATCATCGTGTCCTTTTTCAAGTCCAACGATATATCGCTAAGTTTTGTGAATGGATTCATGTTGTGGTTTGTGTTGTGAATGGTTGTTCAGTTCCTTCAGCATTCTAGAGGATGTTACTTTTCACGACCGTGGGACTCTTCTCCTTCATTACATAACCTTATTCTTATTTGCTAGCATTGTGCTTTCCAACCCTTCTAGCAATCCTGCGTGTCAAACTCCTCTCAGGATTTGCAGCCACACAAACCAACTTATAATCTGCATGCAATGCTAGCAGGACCCTCCGCCTCTCTTGCATCTCCATCATTCTAAACACATTCCCGCTGCCGGCCATCGCACTCTCATTTCTTTCTGATAACCCCATCCATATACAAATTAATAACCAGTGGAGAACATCAATCAGTAAGTCTTTCCTGCAGTCTGTTAATAAATATCTAACCAATCACCGGGTTAGAAGTCCATTTAGCTTATTACATCAGGGTGTACACTTCAACTAATCGTTCATACATACTTTTGATTCCATTTCAGAATGCCTTTACGACCAAATACCATTATCAATCACAAACCTGAAACAGGAGCCATATTTAATGTCGGTCATGACGCTGTTGCAGATATTCCATACGAATATTTTATTTTCCTCTCTCTTCTCATTGTGTTTGTTCATTGTATTTTGTTGTTGTTTGTTCAGATTTTTAGGTATAATATTAATTGGGTTTGGTGCGCTCTGATTCGTTACCGGTCTCTATGTTGGCCACTGTGGGGTCCTCAGTTTATGTGTGCACCCTGTTCTTTCACGCAAATTGCAGTCCCTTTAGTCACCTTTGAGCGTTATGCTCTTTCTGATCGAAATATAGCCAGTTAATATTGGTGTTTTTTTGTGTTGTGTGATGTTTTTGCTCGTTCATGTCACTTCTCTAATTAAAGTTCTAGTATGTGCCGCCTCGTAGTTTTGCGGTGGTGTTGTGTGTAGCTAGGCGTCCTACTCTATTCTCGGGTGTTAGCCCTTTATATGGTTTGATTGTTATGTTTGGTTGTTCTTCGTGTCTTGCTCGCTCAATCTTTCTTGTCGGTGAAGGATTGGTGATACCTCCTTGCGTCTATTGTAATGCTTGTTTGTTACACTCTATACTGGTGTCCAAATCTCGTATTCTGAGATTGCTCAACAGTTTCGTTCGAGCTTGCCATTTCTGGGTATTCATGGTTGTCAGCGTTAGTAATTCTCTCATTTCTAGTTGATTTGTTTTGTGCTCTAGACTTTTTATCTGGATTCTTTCTCAAGTGGCTTTCGGTCACCATTCTAGTTTCCTATTTCTTACCGTTGTTGTGTGGTTGTTGTGTGTGGTTTGGTTGGTGCGTGGTTGGTTGGTGTGGGGGTGGTTGCTGCGGTGTTTTCGTTCCGTGTGGAAAATACCTATTTCTTCCTGCACATGAAACCCACACACATTCACTATCACCTCTTCATTACTGTCAATGTTATGCAGTTTTTGGAAGTGTTCCCTCTACACTCTTCTCATGTCCATTTCATGCAGTTACGAAAGCACCATCCTATTTTAGAAATTCTATGCCAGTTTCCCGCTTACTATCATTCTTAACCTTTCGCTCTTCCATCCAGAAAAGCTTCCTATTCCTTTGTATGTACCCATTCATCCTTCTTATAATAGTTCATTTACCTCATTTTTCCTCCTACGTACGCAACTTTTAGTCTTCCTTTTTGCCTTCTTATATAATTCCAAACATCTTTCTTTTAATACCTCATCATTTGCTTTTAGCACATTTAACCACGTTTCTTTTTAACTTTTAACCGCTTGCATCACCTCTTCATTCCATCATTCAGTGTTGAGATTTTTACTTCTTACTTTTGCACATTCATATACTTCTCTTGCACTACTAACAAAGGCTTCCTTCATTTGTGTCCAGATTTGTTTAGTTTTCATCTTGTTC
>JABUQX010058504.1:7500-15000 GCA_015478945.1 Trachelipus rathkii
TTATATATATATATATAGTATATATAATATATATATATATATATATATATATATATATATATATATATATATATATAAATGGAATATATATTAATATATATTTATATATATAAATATTTTTATACATATATATAATATTGGATATTATTAATATATAATATATATATTATGAAATAAATATATTATATATATATAATATATATATAGTATATTATATATATTATATATATATATATATATAATTATATATATAATATTATATATATATATATTATATGTTATAATAGTTTTATAGATGAATGTATTTCAATTTATTCAAATATTATATATTATATATATATATATATATATATATATATTATATATATATATATATATATATGTATATATATATATGATATATTTCCTGTGTCTATATATAAAAAGAAAATAAAAAAATATATATATATATATGTAAGTATGATATATATATATATATAATATATGTATATATATAGTATATATGACTATATATATGATATGATACTATTATATATATATAGTATATAATAATAAGTATATATATAAGTATATATATAATATTATATATATATATAGCGGTATATATATATATATAATATATATAATATATATATATATATATATATATATATATATATAATATATATATATATTATATATATATAGTATATATATATAATTATTTATATATTTATATATATATTATATATGTAATATATATTATATATATATATATATATATATATATATATAATACTATATATTATATATATATATATTATATATATATATATAATTATATAACGGTGTATAATATATATATATGAGGAGATATTAATATATAGTATATATGATATTATATATCTATATATCTATATATATATAATAATATATATACTATATAATATATATATCATATATATAATAATATATATATTTACAGTTATACAACACTGTCACGGGCTAGAGCCTATTACAAGGAGGGGGTGTTGCCACAACCTCGAAACATTTCATACAACTAAACGCAAACTACGCAGATGAGCACAGACGCAGGCTTTAACGTGAGAGGAGTTGTTAAATTTAAAGGGAAACAGCAGAAGCTGGAGAGCAAGACTTCCACCCAGAACAGAGGTGGCAGCGAAACGAAGGAAGCACCGCAGGCGAAACCAGTCTCTAGAGCTACCATATCACGCAAAACTCATCCGCCGACACAGCACTCCTTTGGTTACGAGGGCGTCGTTAGAGGTGGTGGCACGCTTAGTGATAAGCTCCCTCGAGCACACCTGCCGCTGCGTACCTATAGAAAAGAGATAAGGCACCGAAACATCGCGCCGCAAAGATAGAGGTCAAGTGAACTGGAAAAGGTACAGAAAGCAGTTTTAAGCCTTTGGCCTTTGACCCTCGACCGCTGACCAAAAAGCCGGGTGAACCAAGCCCCCAGATAATGAGAGCAGTACTCCAATACAAGGGCGGTGAGGCCCTGTAAGTGGAGCAAACTGAGAGAGGAAAAAAAGTCTCGCATCTAAACAGAACTCCCAGTTTCTTGGAGGCCGCCCTAGCACCGTTGTAATGTGAGGTTTCCAAGACATTTTTTTTGTTTATGTTTAAGGCCAAGGATGTTTTATATTGTCCACAGGAGAGACGAGAGAACCGTCGAAGAATAGGAAAGTTAGAAGGTGGTTTAGAGAGGGAGATTGTGAAGTTGGGTTTTTAAAGAATTCGAATTTTAACAAGTTGAGACGACCCCTTACTAGGCCCCGGAAATTCTATCCAGGATCAGCGAGAATAGAATCGGGAAAGATTGAGACGAGAGGCAACTTCTAGAAGTAAAAGAGGGAGCAGAATGAAATGTTGGAAGAATGCGAAGGGTCGCGAGTCATCGCATACGATCGGATAGAGTTTAGATGTGCAGGTGAGAAGATTATTAATGAAAAGTAGGAAATAAGTAAGGAGATAAGACAGAAACCCTGAGGAACACCACATTGATAGAAAAGGAAGAAGAAGTCGCCCCATCTACACAACAGCCGATATTGAGCTATTTGAAAGAAAACCAGACATAAGTAAGCAAAGAGGAAGGAGGAAACCCAAAGGAGGGGAAGCTTGGAGAGCATGACGTGTGCCATACCCGGTCAATGCCTTGGATTATATCAAGCGCACCACCACGAAAAGTCCTCCCGTAGCTCTTGAGGGCGGAAAAGCATAGATAGTTAATAAGGAAAGTATAATCGACAGTACCGACCTCGACGCGCCGAAAGCCTTACTGGCGATCGGAAAGAAGTGAATGAACTCCAGATGATCTAAGAAATGGGAGTTGAGAAGGGTTTCAAAGATTTAGATAGGATACAACGTGAGAGCTATAGGCGATAGTTAGAAGAATCAGAGCGGCTCCTTTTTTCGGAATTAGGTTGGACATGTGCGTGCTTTCAACACTGAGGAAATTAGTATTGAGACATAGTGAATATAGTTGAACGAGGGGCGGGTAAGCAACGAAAGCACTGCCTCAAACCTCTGGGAGGAAATGCCCTCCGGGCCCACCCGCCTCTCCTAACGTTCATAGATTTCACACGGAGCCCATGCACCCGATCAAAATGTAATCAACAGGCAGAGGCATAGGACACCTGAGAGAAGAAGGGGGAGGAGGAATGCCAGCATCGTCCAGGGTTGAGTTAGAGAAAAATAGGAGGCCGAAGGGATTGGCCTTTTCAGTTGGAGAATTACCAACAGAACCATCAGATTCGAATTTAAGAGGAGAAAGACAGATTTACAGAAGTTGTTAGGATGCTTTTGGCAAGAGGCCAGAAAGATTTAATCAGCTAGGAGAGTCAAGGAGGTTACGGCACTTTCGTTTGAATGAAACGACGCTTTGCTCGTCGAAGAGTATCCCTGCACACGATTTCTAGCAGAATGAAAATTAGCGCAAGAGTGATACGAGAAGAATTTTTCCACACCCGATACCACTGTCTCTAGCCTGAATGGCCAGAGAACAAGCACGATCGAACCATGGATTATGAGCGAGAGAAAGATTTAGTCGAAGAACGGGAATGAACCTGCTCATCCATCAACGATTACACAGCTCCCACCTTATCGGCAGAAGTCGGAGCGTCACCAGAAACAAAGCAGTCATTCCAATTATAGTCAGCGTAGAAGCAACGCCAAAGCCCCCAAATACCGGCCCCGATCAAAGTGCCAGAGAAAACGCGTAGGGCAGGATGGAGCTGTTGGAGAGAAAGTATTAAAGTTAATTTAATTAAGGTTGTGGTCAGATTTACCGATAGGAGCGAAAGTGGTGTATTTAAAGAGAGAAGGACTAGTGTTGAAACATAGGTCAAGTGTGTGTTCAAGAATTGGTTGGGACGATCCGGAATGTGTGTGGGTTCTTTAAATAGTTGCTCCAGATCGTTGAGAATGCTGAATGATTCGCCCTCCTCCCCACCTAAATCAGTATGAGAGGGACCTAACCATTCAGTGTGGTGTACATTGAAATCCCCTAATAGAGGACCTCAGTATTTGGATGAGAAAATATAACAGTCTGGTGAGAAGTAGTAAGATATTCAAAAAAAGGCGTGAAAATCTGTTCAGTTAAGGGAACAGTAGCAGAAGCACAAGATTTTAATGTAGTAGAAGGAAGAAAGATTTAAGCCATAGAACATCGAAGTTAGGAAAGATTCGAGATTCTCGAGACGTGGTATAGGAGTGTTTATCGTTTACATAAGCACATACTCCACCCTTCAAACGAATTTATGAATAAAGTGTAGTTGGATACGGTAAAAAATCTCAAGTTAGAGGTGACTTCTTAGGCCATCGAGTCTCAGACAAGGAGCAACAGGTTAGGTGGTTCGAGATTAGAGGAAGGAGTGAATATTCCACATGGCAGGGCAAAGGGTTTAGAGTTTTAAAGCCGCCGATGTTGATAAAGTCCGCATAGAAAAGTCCGGGAGCTTGTGCAAATTTGCCATCCTACACGCACACACAGCCACAGCAAAAACAAAGAACAACAGAGCAAAACAAACAGACAAAACAAACGTCAAAAAAAAAACAGATGTGAAATCAGGATAAAATTTGTTTGAACGCTGAAACCTAAATTTAAAATAGGAAATTATAAAACGCTAAAACCGTATTTACAGAAAATTTAAAAGATCTAGAAAGTTAAAGCACACAAAATCTACACACTAAACTAAAACACATTAAATCTACACACACACACACACCTACACACACGCAGATAAACAAAATAACTTAAACAAATGACTAAAACAAAAGCTAAATTTAAAAGTACCCCAACGTAATGAAAACCTGCATTAAAACCGTAAAATTTAAATTTCAAAACCTTATAGTTAATAAAAGGGGTACAACCAAAATCCCATTCCAATATAGAATATTTAACCTTTTAACGAAAATTTTAAAACAATCTAAATCAAACTTAGCTAAAGTTTCACGGAGGTAAAATTTTCGGAGCAAATCCTCATTTATTAATTATATAAAGGTGATAGATATGTAAAAAATATTAGGAAAGCAATGAACTCTAAAACAACACTAGGGAACAATAAATTAAATAAAATGGGTGGACAACTAAAATAAAATTTAAACACACGATTAAAATAACACAGGGAAGACCAATCACACGAAACAACCTCACAGCACGAGCGTCAACTATCAACTATTTACCCCTTTCTTCATATTACACAACTATCTAATACGTTCATTCCTCATTTTATCAACTCTTCTCACACCTAACATGCCCCTAAGATTATCCATCTTAAGATATTGAACTTTTGATCTATACCTCTTAGATGAACTGGCCCTAGCAGATGTCCGGCGTAAGTGTTTGACGACCACGGCCACGATGGACTCCCAAAGTAAAGGCGCAAGAATTGGTTCTGTGTTGAATATATGCCCCACCAAAGTCCAAACAGGAACCACGAGCACTCTAACCCGTCCAACTCGGGCGTAGCGACAAACAGGGCACCGCGCAGAGTGAAATACTTTATAACCGGGGAATAATTGTGTGTGGTAAAACTGCTACAAAGTTCAACGCAGCTATCCGTACGGCATACTTTCCAAAATAACCCCCTTAAGTATTCAACTAGCTAGGGGATGTGAAACCTGGGCCTAGCAGACTTCCGCGAGTAGTTTGACCCGACCACGCCCACATGGACTAAAAGTAAGGCAGAGAATTGTTCTGTGGTGAATATATCACCCACTCCACAAAGAAAACGAAAAGGAACACGACGCACTCCCTACCCGTCCACACTAGTGCGTAGCGACAAACAGGCACCGTGCAGAGTGAAACCTACTTTATAACCGGGGAATATTATGTATGATAAGACAACAACTGCTAAAAATTCAACGCAGTGTGATAGGTTTATTCAAATTACCCCTTAAGTAATTTCACACTGCACTGGGATGTGAACCTGGGCCTTTTCATTTTTGACATACCCTATCACACTGCCGTTGAAATTCTGTTGGCAGTCTGTTACACATACATATATCCCGGTTCATAAGTATTTCACTTGCGCGTGCCTGTTTGTCCTACGCCCGAGTGTGGACGGGTAGAGTGCGTCGGGTTTCTGTTGGGTGGGTGATATATTCACCATCAGAACAATTCTCGCAACTTTACTCTTTAGTCATCGTGGCTGGGTCGCAATACACTTACGCGTACATGCTGCTAGGGCCAGGTTCCATCCCAGCAGTGTGAAATTCTTAAGGGGTTATTTTTGAATACCAATCACCACTGCGTTGAATTTGTAGCAGTTGTTACACATACAATATATTCCCCGGTTAAAAGTATTCACTCTGCGCGGTGGCCCTGTTTTGTCGCTACGCCTTAGTGTGGGACGGGGTAAGTGCGTCGTGGATCTACTCACTCTACTAGCATAGCATATCACTATTCACCACAGGAACAATGTCTCGGCGCTTTTACTTTTAGTCCACATCGTGGCGTGGGTCGTCCAAACACTTACGGCGGAACCATCTGCTGGGCCCAGGTTCACATCCCAGCAGTGTGAAATTACTTAAGGGGTTATTTTTGAAACCTATCACACTGCGTTGAATTTGTAGCATTGTTACAACACACACACTAATTATCAATATACTAATATTATATATATTATATAATATATATATATAACACTATATATATAATATATATATATTATATGATATATTAATATATCTATATATATATATATACTATATATATATATGGTAATAGTCGGGAAGATGGCCTGCAACACCGAATTTTTTTATAAAATCACAGCATCAAAGTAATTGTTGTTAAAAAAGAAAGAAAAAAAAAAAAAAAAATAAAAAAAAAAGACTGACGTCATTAGGGAAAACGTTTAGACCAGAAAAGACATATCGGATCATCAATTTAGCACACTTTACGTCATAGGCGATAATGCAAAGCGAGAAGCAAGAAGACTATGACTGCCACAGATTGTATGCTAATAAAAAACCACAGTGCAAAAACGATAGTGGAAAATATATAAATGAATTTAAAATTTAATCTATATATATAATATATATATATACACACTACATATATATATTATATATATATTTAGTTATATATATATATATAGTATATATATATATATACTATATAATATATATAAATTATTATATATATATAACACTTCCAGGTTAGTTTAGGTTAGGCTAGGTTAGGTTAGGTTAGGCTAGGTTAGGTTAGGTTAAGTTAGGTTATGGTTTAGGTTAGCGTTAGGTTGGTTAGGTTAGGTTTAGGTTAGGTTCGGTTTTAGGTAACAACCTCTAAATACCGCATTTTTATCTTTATTATTTCCGACGCCATTTGACTGTTCCGTCCTCCCCGTCGACCCATTGGCATAGTTTTCTTAAAATGTTCGTTGCCATAATTCCACCAGAGGCCAGTATTCTCGTTAAATAGAAGATCCATCCTATTCAATCAATTCCGCGACAACATTTCGGCGCAAATCCTCAAATTTTTGGTCCTTCTGTGAAACTTTGAATTCTGAAAAGATTGAAAACTAATCTATGTGAAATGTTTGGTTTAAAACCTAACAATATATAATATATAATTATATATATAATTATATATATATCATATAGTATTATATATTATTATCATATATATTGATATATATATATATATAATATATATATATATTTTATTTATAAATATATATTATATATATAATATATATAATATATATATATATAATATATACTATATATATATCACTATAGCACACACACACATATAATATACACTATATATGTATATATATATATAACATATATATATATTATTATTATATTTATATCTATATAACTACACTAATATAAATAACACTATATCATAAATAATATAACCTCTAATACCACTATATATAATATATATATATATGATATATATTATATATATATACATATATTATTATATTTTATTATATATATAATATATATAATATAATATTAATATATATATAGTATTTATTG